>JALMGJ010000003.1:124015507-124125507 GCA_023362775.1 Charina bottae
CACCCAAAACGGCTGAGATAGGGGGGAAGATAGGTGGGTGGGGGGACTTGAAGCACCACTGCAGTCGTAAGTGTGGGCGGGCTGGCAAGCACCCCAATTTTGATCACATGACCGCAGGGGTGCTGCAATGGGTGTAACTTTGGATGCCAATTGCATGTCCCTTCGTTCAGGGCCGTCGTAATTTTGGTCACTGAACAAATGGTTGTAAGTTGAGGACTACCTGTACATGGAATGGTTGAAGGCACGGGGTACACTTAGGCTAGGGAAGAGAAGACTGGAGAGCAATGATGTCTGTCTCCAAATATCTGAAGGACCATCATGGGGAAGTTGAGGGAGAATTGTCACTCTAGAAGACAGGAAACAATGGGTTTAAATTACAAGAGGGCAGACTTTGGTTGAACGTTAAGAAAACTTTCCTAACATTAACGATGTGGGATATTATTGCAGTCAAACCAACAATTCATGTTTTGCTAGATAGGCACATGAAAGCTCACGGAGCTTTCCTGAGTAATTTCCTAGAGAGAGAACTCTGTGAGATCACTTCCTTCCTCCTTCTTCACCATGCATCTGACCTGAAAGCATGTGTATGTCTGAGCTCTACAGCTGAGACACCAATTTTAAGCTTAGATCTTCTATTTTAGTAACTTAGTTAGTACTTTAAACCTGCCTTGACTTTACTACTGCAACTGCTGTTTTGAGACCCAGATTATGTGAGTAAACATTACTTTTATTTCTTCACAAAACTATGTGATTGTTATTTTAAGAGGGATAAAAGGGGTAATACCAGGAAAATCCAGTTTGCTTCAAAGCGTCCTGGATTATTGTTTTCTAGAAGGTTAAACCAACCTTGTCTTAAGCTTCCACGTTTATGCTGCTAGGGATGGTACTTTGCTAATCTCACTCACGTGAGGAAGGAAGGATAATAACTAAATAATATATCCTCTCCTAGATGGACCACACTGCCTCCAGAGCTTGGGCACTCTTATTCGCTAAAGAGGAGTCTGGATCCCATCTGCCAGGGATGCTCTGGCAAGATGGGGGAGCGGGGTGGACTGGATGATCTCCAAATTCCCTTCCAACTCTTCTATTCTACGATTCCACAAATCACAGAGATGTATAGCTCTGCTTGGCATGACGTGGGGTGGAGACAATGGTAGCGGAGAGTGGAATGGGGCCACAAATAGTAACATGTAGCTGTGGCCAGCCACAAAGGACCGATCCTTTTCTGCATTGACTAAGAAAGGTTTCACGTGCCCTCTCCTTTCCCACCTGAAAAGGGCACAAAACATTTCCCTGATTGGTCTGTAGAACACTGGAAATGGGCAGTGCCCCAATTGCATGCTGGCTCAGGAAGCTGTACTTCCACATGCACCCAATTACTTCATGTGATTGTTGATGCCCACCTTTTAGGCTTACTGGGGTGACATAGGGGGTCAAAAAAGTCAAGATGGCAGCCACAACCATGTGATGGAAGGCCCACCTCTTTTTTGCATGTGCAACCTTGATTTTTCTTACACACTCGTGGACCCCCTCCTTGGGGGGCCAGGCCTCCGTTTTCATCTCAGCGGTGGCACAAGACAACGAGTGACACCACATGGCAACAGCATGATCTCCAGCAACTCTCACAAGGTGTCTCTGGCAACACTACAATTTCTATCCCTTGAACAATTCTTCTTGCCATTTTGAATTTTCTAAAACGATTCTGGGAAAGACAGTGTGCAAGGGCAGTGCGTCCATGTGTCCTCTTTTTCCCCCCACAGTCAGACCCTCGTCCATACAACGGGTCAAATGGGCACTTGGTTGGCTATCAGGAGCATGACCTAGGTCACCACAGTGGGGTGTGTGGAAACTCAACTCCGGTGTCCCTTTGGTCTAGCATAATTTTCATCCCCAACCTTTGGGGTGCCAAGATAGTAGTAGAGTACCCCTTTCCAGTCAAATTGAAAGCTGATCTTGGCCTCTCCGGCAATCCTGATCCAAAACCTTGTAAGGCATACAGGCATTATCTTCACCTGCCCCCCATCGAGGAGGGATTGTGTCCAAATACCTGACATTCATTACTCCATCCCTTCTCCCATCATTCTGCATCATTTCCCCAGCTTTCACCTCCCCCTTACTGAGGCCCATCTGTTTTTTTAGCTGTGATACTCCTTCCACAGAAGGGGCTTCGGGTGCCGGCCTAGTTTGTGTAGGACATGGTGGGAGAGAATGAATGGTCCTCTGAGGATGGGTGATGTCTTGCCCACCCCGCTTCAGCCCTTGAAGGACTGAGTGTGGGCTTCTGCCATAACTGGCAGCCCAGCTCCATAGGGTGGAGAAAGAAGTACTTGAAGGGGCACATTTGGCAATGGCCCTCCCCGCCCCCCTCTCGGGTTCGGTTGCATCAGCTTGGTGACGACACACCACGGAGGCAGCCTGGCCTTTTATGCCTCGGAGGCGGATGCAGGCCTGACACCCACGCGCCCTTTGCTTTTGCAGCTGAAATGCCAACATCTCCCCACCCACTCCCCCGGCGTAGGCTCTTCACACTGCTTTGGGTGACTCAGCAGGTAAGGGGAGCCGCCAGCTCACCTCCAACCGCACATTGCTGTTCCCTGGTCTTCATGCTTGGAAATGCAAGAGGATTTCTTGGCATCTGCTGAGTCAAGCGGCTGCCTGCCAGATGCCACAACACTTGCATCCCCAGCTCTCTTGCAAATGACACCCCATCCACATTCTCATCGCCAGCCTTGTACCTTCTTGATAGAAGTCAACCGAAGGGCTGGCTCAGACCCAAGAGACTTCTGGCTCTCTCACAGACCTGCTCCACTTCTCCATTCCCTGGGGGGGGGGGCGGTCGTGAGGGGGGCGTGACTTTTCTGCATGGATGTGCTGCTGGCTTCTATTATGGGGTGGAGCGGGGCCTTTCCTGCACCAATCGTGTGAAGTGTCAATCAGCACAGCACCGCTGGAGCACTCGTCTCCATGGAAACCGAATGCAGGTTACTAGGTTACCCCATTGAGATGCAAATGCCTTTGACTAGCCAGCTTCCTTCCTGCAAGTCTCTGCAGGTCTGGGTGAATGTAAGTGGCCTAATCAGGAGCGACTTCCCAGTTCTTTGTTGGGCTTGCTTGTTTATTTATTTATTTTAAAGTGGCACAGGGATTTCTCTTCTTTAAAATATTTTAAGCAATTAAAAATCGAAGCAAAGGGATGCATTCATTTCTTGGGGTAAAGCTGGATGCACAGCCAATCTGATGCATTGCACACTAAGAAAGGATGGCTTCGGAGAGCAAAGTGGGTGGCCCTATTTCCCCCTCTGGGTACCCCAGTTTCACCCATTGCATTCTGCCGGTTGTCGAGCGGTGTCTGCCTTCTACCTGCATATCAGAGCTGTGCAGAACTTTAAGGGCTGCTTTGCATGGGTGAAGCTTCGAAGGCCTCAGGGCTGATTCACAAGGCTATCTGTCCCCTCGCTTCAAAGACCGAAACTTTGCCTCGCACTGCTTCTCAGTACCTCCAGGCCTTCCCCTGCAGAGTTTGTGCTGCGGAAGAAGGCCACGAGGAACCTTCTCCCACAGGGCTGACCAAAGGGCTTCTGGGCTGGGTGAAGCTTCAGCTTCTGCAGCGCGCTACAAGAAGGCTGGGAGAACACCGTGTTAGAAGTCTGTGGCTTGAATCATGTCAACTGGATTTCTATTTTCTTAGTGGAAACGTTTCACTCCTTATCCAAGGAGCTTCTTCAGTCTGAGTAAAGTTAGTAAGGGAATCCTTAAATATGTTTCTAGGCTGGCTGTGTGACCTTGCACCTGGGGCTAGGTCATGGTTATTTTTGAGATGTTTGTTTCTAAGTCCCTTTATCATCTAAAGGAGGATCGTTAAGATTACCCTGCTGCTGTTGAGCTTGTGAAATGGTCTTAATCTTCCTAGGCACAGAAGACAAAGCAGGAAGGAAGATAGGGGAAAGGTTATGCCTGAGGCCCCCACCTCTATTCAAGGAAGGATTTTCCAAGTTGGCATGAATGGATTCCTTGACCCCTCTCTCAAACCACCTATCTTCTCTGTCTAAAATGTGAACATTAATGTCCTCAAATGAGTGTCCTTTTTCCTTTAGATGAAGATAAACTGCTGACTCTGGTCCTGTGGTGTTACTTCTCCTGTGTTGGGCCATCCTCCTGTACAAAGGTTGTTTGGTTTCTCCAATGTAGAGTTCAGAGCACTCCTTACTGCACTGGATTGCATACACTACATTGCTTTCCTTGTGTTTTGGAGTTTGATCTTTGGGGTGTACAAGCCTATGTCTCAGTGTGTTGGTGGGTTTGAAATATACAGGTATGTGGTGTTTGCCAAATATCCGTTTGATCTTTTCAGACACGCCAGCCATGTAAGGAATGACCAGGTTCTTCCGTTTACTCTGAGTCTCAGCCCTATCTGTCGCTGTTTTAGGTCTGGTAGACTTAGATTTGGTGAAGGCCCAATTTGGATATCCACAGGCCTGCAGAGCTGTTCTCAGATGCTGCTTTTCATTCTTTTTGGAATCCATGGAGGTGGGGATGGTTTCTGCTCTGTGTGACAATGTCCTGATGACTCCTAGTTTGTGCTGCAGTGGATGGTGGGAGTCAAACATCAGGTATTGATCTGTGTGTGTGGGTTTCCTGTAGATCCCTATTTCTAGCTTGCCACCGGTCCCAATGAGGACTTCACAGTCTAGGAATGCCAGTCTGTTGTCCTTGGTGTCTTCTCTGGTGAAGCTAATGTTGGCATCTATAGTGTTTATATGGTCCGTGAAGGCCTGTACTTCCTGGGCCTTGATTTTGACCCAGGTGTCATCCACATACCTAAACCAGTGGGTGGGCACCGTTCCCTGGAATGTGTTGAGTGCTTTCTTCTCCACTTCTTCCATGTATAAATTGGCCACAATGGGTGACACAGGAGAACCCATGGCACAGCCGTGTTTTTGTCTGTAAAAGTCACCTCTGTATGTGAAATAAGTGGTGTTAAGACACAGGTCCAGAAGATGGCAGATCTGGTTTGGGTTGAGATGGCTTCTCCTTTCCAGGGTGCTGTCCTCTTCTAGTCTCTTCCTGACAGCGGATAGAGCATGAGTGGTGGGGATGCTGGTGAAAAGGGAGGACACATCGAAGGAGACCATAGTTTCATCTGTATCCAGTTTCAGGATCTTTGCTTTGGAAACAAATTCTTCCGAATTATGGATGTGGTGTTCAGAGAGTCCAACTAGAGGTGCTAGTATGGTAGAGAGGTGTTTGGCAATGTTGTATGTTACCGAATTGATGCTGCTGACTATGGGTCGGAGGGGTGTTCCTTCCTTGTGGATCTTAGGAAGTCCGTAGATGCAGGGGATGGCTTCTCCAGGATACAGACGGTGGTAGGTAATCCTATCGATGGAGCCATCATGTTCCAATTGTTTCAAACTGTCTATTGCCTTTTTCTTGTAATTGTTGGTGGGGTCTCTTTTCAGTTTTTCATATGTATGGTGATCCTCCAAAAGTGAGGTAATTTTATTGTGGTAGTCTGCAGTGTTTAGAACCACTGTACATCTTCCTTTGTCAGCAGGTAAAATGGTGATGGTTTCATCTTTGCTGAGGGCTGTCAGGGCTCTCCTCTCTTGGACGGTAAGGTTGGGGGGAGGAGGTTGAGCACTGGACAGAGCTGCAGATATTTTAAGCCGGAGTTGTTCTGCTTCTTCAAAAGGTAGGTGGTTGTTGTGGATGGCAGATTCTGTGGCTGTAATGAGCTCCACAACCGGAACTTGCTTGGGAGTGATGGCAAAATTAAGACCTTTGGCTAGGACATCTCTCTCTGGTTGGGTAAGTTCTCTGTCTGAGAGATTTTTCACCCACATGTTCTTTTTGTCCTCTGTGGTCCTGTTGTTGTTGTTCCTCCCAGCGGTTTCTCCAGTTCCTTGTTTCTGCTTGCTGCGAGAAAGAAGAATGTCAAATTTCTTAGTTTGCCTCTCCTTTGTCTTGTGATGCTGGGCCAGCTGTACTTTATTGCCAAGCTGAATAACTCTATCCAGGATTGGGTCAGGAAGGGTGGCTGTGAGTTCCTGGTGAAGGTTTTCAAAATTGTATTGCAGGGCATCAATGGTGAAGTGGACTTGCCTTATTCTTTCATTTAGAAGATGTCTTTGTGCCTGCTGCAGTATCTGATCTGCTCTGTGACCCTTAACTGTAGATTGCAGGCGTAGGCTTGTCGGGATGAGTCTCTGTTGTCTGCATCTGAGGTTAAAACGTAGGTGGTTTCTATAGTCTGCCACCTTTCTTGCTGTCTTCTCGAATTTCCTTACCAACTTCAGGGTTTCATCCCCAAAATGTATGGCAATATGTCTATGAAGGTTCTCAGTCATCCAGGTGGAACAGTCTGTGGCTTGAATCATGTCAACTGGATTTCTATTTTCTTAGTGGAAACGTTTCACTCCTTATCCAAGGAGCTTCTTCAGTCTGAGTAAAGTTAGTAAGGGAATCCTTAAATATGTTTCTAGGCTGGCTGTGTGACCTTGCACCTGGGGCTAGGTCATGGTTATTTTTGAGATGTTTGTTTCTAAGTCCCTTTATCATCTAAAGGAGGATCGTTAAGATTACCCTGCTGCTGTTGAGCTTGTGAAATGGTCTTAATCTTCCTAGGCACAGAAGACAAAGCAGGAAGGAAGATAGGGGAAAGGTTATGCCTGAGGCCCCCACCTCTATTCAAGGAAGGATTTTCCAAGTTGGCATGAATGGATTCCTTGACCCCTCTCTCAAACCACCTATCTTCTCTGTCTAAAATGTGAACAACCTTACCGTCCAAGAGAGGAGAGCCCTGACAGCCCTCAGCAAAGATGAAACCATCACCATTTTACCTGCTGACAAAGGAAGATGTACAGTGGTTCTAAACACTGCAGACTACCACAATAAAATTACCTCACTTTTGGAGGATCACCATACATATGAAAAACTGAAAAGAGACCCCACCAACAATTACAAGAAAAAGGCAATAGACAGTTTGAAACAATTGGAACATGATGGCTCCATCGATAGGATTACCTACCACCGTCTGTATCCTGGAGAAGCCATCCCCTGCATCTACGGACTTCCTAAGATCCACAAGGAAGGAACACCCCTCCGACCCATAGTCAGCAGCATCAATTCGGTAACATACAACATTGCCAAACACCTCTCTACCATACTAGCACCTCTAGTTGGACACTCTGAACACCACATCCATAATTTGGAAGAATTTGTTTCCAAAGCAAAGATCCTGAAACTGGATACAGATGAAACTATGGTCTCCTTCGATGTGTCCTCCCTTTTCACCAGCATCCCCACCACTCATGCTCTATCCGCTGTCAGGAAGAGACTAGAAGAGGACAGCACCCTGGAAAGGAGAAGCCATCTCAACCCAAACCAGATCTGCCATCTTCTGGACCTGTGTCTTAACACCACTTATTTCACATACAGAGGTGACTTTTACAGACAAAAACACGGCTGTGCCATGGGTTCTCCTGTGTCACCCATTGTGGCCAATTTATACATGGAAGAAGTGGAGAAGAAAGCACTCAACACATTCCAGGGAACGGTGCCCACCCACTGGTTTAGGTATGTGGATGACACCTGGGTCAAAATCAAGGCCCAGGAAGTACAGGCCTTCACGGACCATATAAACACTATAGATGCCAACATTAGCTTCACCAGAGAAGACACCAAGGACAACAGACTGGCATTCCTAGACTGTGAAGTCCTCATTGGGACCGGTGGCAAGCTAGAAATAGGGATCTACAGGAAACCCACACACACAGATCAATACCTGATGTTTGACTCCCACCATCCACTGCAGCACAAACTAGGAGTCATCAGGACATTGTCACACAGAGCAGAAACCATCCCCACCTCCATGGATTCCAAAAAGAATGAACAGCAGCATCTGAGAACAGCTCTGCAGGCCTGTGGATATCCAAATTGGGCCTTCACCAAATCTAAGTCTACCAGACCTAAAACAGCGACAGATAGGGCTGAGACTCAGAGTAAACGGAAGAACCTGGTCATTCCTTACATGGCTGGCGTGTCTGAAAAGATAAAACGGATATTTGGCAAACACCACATACCTGTATATTTCAAACCCACCAACACACTGAGACAGAGGCTTGTACACCCCAAAGATCAAACTCCAAAACACAAGGAAAGCAATGTAGTGTATGCAATCCAGTGCAGTAAGGAGTGCTCTGAACTCTACATTGGAGAAACCAAACAACCTTTGTACAGGAGGATGGCCCAACACAGGAGAAGTAACACCACAGGACCAGAGTCAGCAGTTTATCTTCATCTAAAGGAAAAAGGACACTCATTTGAGGACATTAATGTTCACATTTTAGACAGAGAAGATAGGTGGTTTGAGAGAGGGGTCAAGGAATCCATTCATGCCAACTTGGAAAATCCTTCCTTGAATAGAGGTGGGGGCCTCAGGCATAACCTTTCCCCTATCTTCCTTCCTGCTTTGTCTTCTGTGCCTAGGAAGATTAAGACCATTTCACAAGCTCAACAGCAGCAGGGTAATCTTAACGATCCTCCTTTAGATGATAAAGGGACTTAGAAACAAACATCTCAAAAATAACCATGACCTAGCCCCAGGTGCAAGGTCACACAGCCAGCCTAGAAACATATTTAAGGATTCCCTTACTAACTTTACTCAGACTGAAGAAGCTCCTTGGATAAGGAGTGAAACGTTTCCACTAAGAAAATAGAAATCCAGTTGACATGATTCAAGCCACAGACTGTTCCACCTGGATGACTGAGAACCTTCATAGACACCGTGTTAGAAGGTAATCTCACCAAGGTTCGTCCCAAGCTGGGAATGAATAGACGCAGGCAGTTGCTGGAACAGAGGTTTGCTGGTTTATTTCCAAGAGCACATGCAGAGTACAGAAGTACAGAGTATGCCGGTTGGAAGGTGGCCACACCTGTATTTCCCCCACAGGCCATTTATATAGGAGAGCTTGGCCGTTGGTATGCAAAGGTGTTCCCGCCCCCTAGGAACCTGAGAGAAGTGTAATTTGCCGGATTTCAGAGAGGAGGCGCTCTGTGGTTGGGCCCCCTGCTGTTTGTGTTTCCTGTCTGTGTTCTCTGCAGGCTGTGGCTTTGTCTACTACTTGGAATGTGCACCTTGGAAGGAATCTTTTGTTATTTGATTATGGAGACCTGTTTGGCTGGGGAAGAAGGTCTACCTGAATGGGCTGGCTAAGTTGACCTTTTGTGTTCCAAGCTTTCCAATTGAATTGGAAGGGAATCCTTTGTCTGAGCAGTTCGGCTTCCTTTTCCATCTTAATCTCTGGCATTATCAAACTCATTCTATTTTGTAACCTTTTAACAATTGGGCTTCCTTTACCTGTTCTGGGGGAAGACAACATGGAGGGCAGACAGTGTTCTGGGGGAAGATCCCAACAACCGCTTGGTGAGAGCAGTTGAGGCCATACAAATTGTATTGTTGAGAATTGTGTTTCCTCTTCATTTCAACCATGGGAGTGTGGTGGCTCAGCGGGTAAGATGCCAGGCTTGTCGATCGGAAGATCGCAAGTTCGGAGCTTCGAATCCCTAGCCCCGCATGATGGAGTGAGCTCCCGCACTCGCCCCAGCTCTTGCCAATCTAGCAATTTGAAAGCATGCAAATGCAAGTAGATTAATAGTTACCACTTCAGTGGGATGGGAACAGCGTTCCGCGCGCGTCATGCCGGCTACATGACCGGGGAAGCGTCTTCGGACAACGCTGGCTCTTCGGCTAACAAACGGAGATGAGCACCGGCCCCTAGAGTCAGACACAACTGCACAAATGTGCGGGGGGAACCTTTACCTTTACCTTCATTTCAACAAAGTGAACATGCCCTATGAAGATTGGCTGAAGGAACTGGAGTTGTGCCGTCTGGAGAGAAGAAGTATGGAGAGAGATATGATATTAGTGTGCAGGTGAACTTTTTTCTATGGCCACAGAAACTGGGACTAGAAATCATGGGTAAAAATTGCTTAAATATAAGGAAAAACTTTCTGATGGTAAGATCTGTGTAACAGTGGAACAGTAGAACAATCTACTTAAGCTTCTTAGAGATGTTTTAGCTTCTCTAAAGCTTCGGAGATGGAGCTTCGGAGATGGAGAAGTTTTAGCTTCTCTGGAGAGACACCTCTCATGGATGGTTTCGTTGGTTCTCCTGCATGTCGCAGAGGGTTGGACTAGATGATCCTTGTGGTCGCTTCCATGTCTACAACTCTGTGACACTATGAGAATCATGAGAACCAAGCTCAGAGAACACCAAGGACTCCACAATCAAATTGTCTCCATGGTGCAAATCTCTTTGTGGAAGAGAATCTAAGTCTCTTTGTACAAGCCAAGTAGATAGGGTTCTCCACTCATTAAATTCTATGAGAACTGTGAAGTAACTGGAAAACTAGTTTTTATATAGAATTAACAACTTACTTGTTTCTCCCTTGTATTACATCAGAGGAAAACAATAGGCTGAACTTGATTACTTATGCCTACCTCCCTGTTCCGTGTTCATGTGAAACTTCTAAAGGGAGTTTAGGCAGTAAAGAGAATTTTTACCAGAAGTTTTTATAATGCTTGATAACCCAATTTATTTATTATTTAGTACAGGTGTATGAGTGTGGTGGCTTAGCAGGTAAGACGCCAGGCTTGTCGATCGGAAGATTGCAAGTTCGGAGGTTCGAATCCCTAGTCCCGTGTGACGGAGTGAGCTCCCGCACTAGCTCCAGCTCTTGCCAACCTAGCAATTCGAAAGCATGCAAATGCAAGTAGATGAATAGGTACCATTTGGTAGGAAGGTAACAGCGTTCCGCGTGCGTCCTGCGGCCACATGACCGTGGAAGCGTCTTCGGACAACGCTGGCTCTTCAGCTAACAAACGGAGATGAGCACCGGCCCCTAGAGTCGGACACGACTACACAAATGTGCGGGGGGAACCTTTACCTTTTTTAAAGGTGTATTTATGTGCCTTCAATCATCAAGAGTTTAGGGGACTCATTGCAACAACATAAAATCAATAAGCATAAAAATCATAACATAATTAAATTAAATTAAATTAAATTAAATTAAATTAAATTAAATTAAATTAAATTAAATTAAATTAAATTAAATTACCATAATACTATACTCATGGAATCATAGTGCATATGTCACCAGAACTAATATGCATTGCATACCCAGGAACAACTGCCTACTTGCATCTCAGCCCTTTAAATGTTTATTTGAAAGAAAAAAAACCAGAAAAAAGAAACCCAATTTCTTAGCTTCCTGGGTCAAATATTTCTAAGGCCTGTAGAAAATGTTCTGGGCTGGATGTTAAGCATTCCTTTCACATTCTTCTGGATATATGCATGTAAATTTGGGAGTGCCCCAAAGATGTTTTAGAAGAATAGGCCCATTTACTTATTCTTTTCTACCCATTTGGAGCAAAATAGGTGTGTTGTAATGTGCACACACCAAAAGTCTTGAGCTGGTCAATATTTTCTTTCCTTGCATCCAGGACATTCTGCTGGACCTGTGCATTGATAATGTGAAGGCAAACTTCCAGTTGCAGGTTATAGTCTGTTATATTATGATCATCCCCATCCCCATCCCCATCCTCAGCTTCATCATCACACTGAGTTCCTTGTCTTGCCATTTTATAAACCTTTCTTCCTCTTCAAAAGAGGCTTCTGTTTTTCTTCCTTATTCTCAGGATGCTTGAGAATTTCCTTTGGATTCCTCCTGGGGGTGGTTTTCAGCTTCCTTGTCTGTTGGAGGGAGAGAAGGGGTCTACTGGTAGCATTATTTTTGGTGATACTCTTCCTGACTGACTGCCCTCCTCAATCTGGAAAGTCCCCTATGGAAAGGTGCCTCCTTGGGGTCTTTTCTTGGGATTGAATAAAAATATGAGAAGCCAGGAAGGTTGCAAATAGTAAAAAGCTGATTGTGCCATAAAAGGCACGAAATTTACCTACATCCCTTGGCCTCCTTACAACGCAATATGTTCAGGATCATCACATTTTACTTATCAAAATTTCATGAAAAGGCTCTTCTCCTATTTGTTAATTAAATTTATTATTTATGAAACAACCTTATATAGCCACCCATCTACCAGAAGGAACTCTGGATGGTCAACAAAAATCAAAACCACAATATAATGAAAACAAAAGGCCATGTAAACAGGAAAGGGATAAATGTTCTTTCATCAAACTGAATGAGAACTTACAGAAGAAAAGATTCTTTTCCTGCTGGGTATGTTGAGTGGTTTAGCACCCATTTCTCTATTTAAACAGTTATGAACAGCACATTATTGTATAGTCGAAGGCTTTCACAGCCGGAATCCGATGGTTATTGTGGGTTTTCCGGGCTGTGTGGCCGTGTTCTGGCAGTTTTGGTTCCTAACATTTCACCAGTAGCTGTGGCTGGCATCTTCAGAGGACAGGAGCACAGCTAGAAGTTTCTGTCTGTGCCCAAGTGGAGGGTGTGTGTTCCTGCTGGTGTACTTAACCACAGAAATATACAAACAACTCACACAATAGATGTGCTAATCCCACACACACAGCACCACACCCCCTAATCACCACAAAGAACCCTCTCCTAATCTCTTGTAAATGACCCACAGAAGACACACACCCTCTCAGCAGCTATAAACACAGGCAGGAACACACACCCAAATCTGCCAGAACACGGCCACACAGCCCGAAAATCCCATAACAACCAGCACATTATTGCTCTCAAAGATTCCCTTTCTCCTATTCTGTTGGGCTCATCCATTCAGTTGGCCATCAGAAACTTATCCCTGCTAGCCCGGCTCTCTGGAACGTGGTAGGTGGTGAATCCTGGGGTCTTTCATGTTAAAATGTTTTAACACCTCAATATAGTTATTAAATGCATTGCTGAGGCTCTAGTTTATATGGTTATTCTTCATATAGTAATTTTACTGTGGAGTTCTGCTATGTCAGTTGCCCTGGGAATTTGCATTTATGTTGCTATAAATCAGGAGAACACGGGAGACTTTTCTTAAAGCTGGACTGAGCCTTCTCCAATTGCAGGTTACAAATACCGATAAACATTTCAGATTATTAGCATGTTTTAATTGGAATCATGAATACCCTTCCTATCAACTTTAAATCCTTTTGGGTGCAATATTGTTGGCCCCATTCCCCCCCCCCATTTAAAAAAAGATTAACATTTTTTCTCTGTTCCTCCAGGAACTCAGGGTAGCAAACAGCACTTCCTCCAGTTTTTCCCCATAAAAATAACCCTACAGGGCAATCTGGCCTGAGACAAAGTAAGAGAGGATAGATCTGAACTGAGTTTCTCCAGTCCCACTCCATCACCTTCACCACAATACTCCAACATTTTACACTTTCGTATTCCTTTAAATGTTCCAAGATTCACTTCTGTTCACAATCATCTTCATTCTAATGGTGGAAATGGAGGTGTCCACAGGGTGTGGTCAAAAAAGTTTGAGATGGTGGCCACAATGGTGCGATTGAATCTCCACCTGTTTTTTATGTGCATTACGACACATAAAAAACAGGTGAAGCTTCAATCACATCATTGTGACCACCACCTTGACTTTTTTGACCCTACCCTGTGGACACCCCTGCATGAAGACATGTTTTTATGTGGCTGTGCTGAATCAATGGACTTTCACCATAAGATGCTGAGTCTCCTCTATCTCCTATAATGGAAGTGTCTCATCTGGAAGAATTAAGGAAAAACACCATCATTTCACTAAATCAGGGGTTCATTGGATGCAGTGTGTGTGTGTGCGTGTGTGCACGCATGCAAGTGTATATGCACATGCAGAGGACAACTTGTATAATATATGCTTTCCATATTTCGTTCTGCAAAGTCTCTGAGTTAATTGCAAAGCACCTCTTTTGAACTGTAGCTCTTTCAATATCTTTACATGATTCTAACTAATGTGGTTTTCCACTTAAGGGGAAAAATATGGCCACAGAAAATGAGGGAGAAGAAATTCTTTTAACTGACATACTAGTTTTCCAACCAGTATGTATGTATGTATGTACTGTATGTATGTATGTATGTATGTATTCATTCATCACATTTATATCACCGCCCATCTCCCCCACAAGGAGGGACCC
The DNA here is from genome assembly GCA_023362775.1 of Charina bottae. Lineage (NCBI taxonomy): Eukaryota > Metazoa > Chordata > Lepidosauria > Squamata > Charinaidae > Charina > Charina bottae. Next base: position 124,029,607 of record JALMGJ010000003.1, read on the forward strand.
TGGGAGGTTCACAATAAAACAATTTAAAATTCAATAAAAGTCATAAATAAATACCAATAATCAATAAAAATATAAAATACAATCAAATCCAAGTAATGGCAGTTCTACTTCATCCCACGATCAGGTAAGGCCGGTCCAGGGCAGGTCTAAGGAACCAGCCAACCCCAAGAATGGCTATTCCCCTCCCCACTCCAAGCATGGTGGCAGAACCAGGTCTTCAGTTTTTTTCTGAAGTCCAGGAATGAGGGGGCTAACCTCACTTCAGGGGGCAGAGTATTCCACAGGGTTGGGGCCACTGCACAGAAGGCCTGCTTCCTGGACCCCGTCAGATGGAATTCTCTTACAGACGGGGTCCATAACATGCCCTCCCTGCATGACTGGGTGGGACGGGTTGATGTAATGGGGATGAGACGGTCCCTCAGGTAACCTGGACCCATGCCATGTAGGGCTTTAAAGGTAATAACCAACACCTTGAATTGAATCTGGAAGCAAACTGGCACCCAATACAGCTCGCGGAGCAAAGGTGTTATATGTGCTGATCTTGAGGCACCTAAAATCACCCGCGCAGCTGCCTTCTGGACCAGTTGAAGCTTCTGGACACTCTTCAGGGGTAGCCCCATGTAGAGTGCATTACAATAGTCTATATGGGAGATGACCAGGGCATGAGTGACCCTTCGAAGGGCCTCAGTATACTGTATATTTAAGCAGAATACAAATGTTGAGATCTTTTTGCAATGCAATATAATAATAATAATAATAATAATAATAATAATAATAGTCCAAAATGCAAAGATTAGGGGAAAGTCCACACAGAAATGTGTGTATTGGGGAAAATAGTGTAAAAATCCACATTAATGCAGAAACCCACATGTTACTTTGCAAAAAGGGCAAATACATGCATATTAACCCGAAGGTCCATCAAAAGATGTGCATTATTTTTAAATCAGAAATTTGTACAGAAAGATAATAACATGATCTTAAGTTACAAGAAAAAAAACCTGACCTAACCAGATACACCAAGATCAAAATACCCAGAATCTTGGACTTCATCGACCTCTGCCTCACCACCTACTTTCAGTTTGATGGACAAATATACCAACAAATCAAAGGAACACCTATGGGATCACCACTCTCAGGACTCATAGCAGAGATTGTAATGCAATCTAGAAATGCAACGTCTAGAAAGGATAGCATCCCCATGCATACAACCCAAAGTATGGATCTGGTATGTAGATGACACCTTTGTCATAATAAAAAAGGATCAACTGGAGGAAACACATGAAACCATCAACAACATCTTCAAAGGAACAAAATTCACAAGGGAAGAAGAAAACAACAACAACACACTACCCTTCTTGGACATCCTCATCAGTAGAGGAAATGAGGGCATTCTAGAAACACAAGTCTACCGGAAATCTACCCACACTAACCAAGTGCTCCACTACTAGGCTGACCATATGTCCCATTTTGAACGGGAGAGTCCCATTTTTTACACAATTCCCGACCACCCCATCATTTTAATAAAAATGTCCATTTTGTCCCGTTCTCAGTGAGAGAGTGCCCACCCGCCCCATTTGCCAGGGCGCCATAGGGACTGTGCTGCCGGCAAGGCTTTGTTAGATGGAGTATGCACGCATGCCCACTTTGTCCGGCGAGCCATGGGTAGGTTAGGGTCCTGTTTTTGTCTCAAGGAAATATGGCCAGCCTATCCACTACCAAAGCAATAACCCTACCTCCCACAAGAGGAGCTGTGTAAGAACAGTATTCAGATGAGCACAAACGCACTGCAGCAACCCAGAACACCAGAAAAAGGAAACAGACCACTTATATAGCATCTTCCAGCAAAATGGATACCCACGCAACTTTATCAAAAAGTGCCTGACCACTCAACCCACCACAGCAAAACCAACAGAAGCTATGAAAAGGATTACACTGCCATACATCAGAAACATCTCAGAAACTACTAATAGACTGTTACAACCACATGGCATCACTGTAGCACACAAACCAACCAAAACCCTTCAGAACATCCTAAGTAACCCAAAAGACCCAGTAGCCCAAGATGAAGAAAAAAGGAGTCATCTACAACATACAGTGTAAGGACTGTAACAGCCACTATGTAGGACAGACTGGCAGAAGACTAGCAGAACGCATCCACGAACACCAACTAGCAGTCAGAAGACATGATGAAAACTCCTTAATCTCACAACACATGGACAGACTTAACCATACTTTCAACTGGGAAACTGTGAACATCTTAAACCAAGCCAAGTCCAAAAACGCTAGAGAATTCCTGGAAGCTTGGCACTCAGACAAAGCAGCCATCAACAGACACATAGAGGTAAACAACATTTACATACCATTCATAAGAGACAATAGAAAAGCCAGAAGACCAGAACACCTCCTTGCCAGCAATCATCACCCAGATATGCAAAGATTAACACCAAGATTAGCACCAGAGGAACAATCAAACAGCACAATAGACCCTAATCAAGGAACTATTAAGTCAGTCAATCAACCAAGTAGCAAACAACAGCCCAATCAAGGAACTCCTAAGGAGAGAACAACACCTCCACCAACACAAGTAAGACAAGCCACGGTATATAAACAGAGAGCAAGTCCCACTCCCTTTTCACACTGAAGATGTTGCCTAGTCTGGCAATGAAACAACAAGGCTCAGAGAGCACCAAGGATTCCACAAGAAAAAAAAATCAGAACCCAAGATTTATTTATTTATTTAATTATTCAGTTTGTATGCTGCCCAACTCCCAACAACTCTGCCTGGTCATCTATTTATATAGACCAGTGTTTCTCAACCTTGACAACTTTAAGATGTGTGGACTTCAACTCCCAGAATTCCCCAGCCAGCATGGTACTGTAACTGGAAACACTGGTATAGACCAGTTGGGCTACATTTTGCAATTTATTTATTTATTTAGGATAGCTGCCCATTTTAACAAGTGACCATGGGTGGCAAACAATCTTAAAATAAAATAAAAACAACTATTTATTTTAAAAAAAATAATTTTTAAAAGCAACAGATCATCATGATCTCTTCCCCGGTTGGAACACCAGGAGAAATGTCTAGCCCATGAATGGATGGAGACACGTATTATTCCATGCAAAGAATTCCATGGTTACCATTGCTAAGGAGACTGACAGCTTTTGTCTTGCCCGCTGGCATTTAGAAACTCTCAGACCCCTAGCATTTCAAGAGAACCTTAAGAACCCTTTCTCTTTGAATTAATGCAGAGACAGAGTTTACCTGCCTAGCTTTTCAAATATTGCTTTCTTGTGTTTGCAGTGATAATCTCCCTTCTATTTCCTGTAGTCCATGGATGAGCATCACTATGTACCCAAAACGGAATCACCCACTCACCAGAGGGAGGTCTCAGCCATCTTGGAGGGATGCCATGGTCTGCCAAAGGACTGACAGTGTTTCAGGGGATGACAGGAATGCAGTTAGGACAGAATGGGTGGAGCAAACAGGAGCTGAATGGGGTGGAAATGGAAAATTAGGGGGGAAATGTATCTAGGAGAATAAAACCATGTGATTGTACTCTGCCCTGCATATTCCATTCTTCCTCCAATTATTATTGCCATTATTATTATTATTATTATTATTATTATTATTATTATTTCTTCACACAACCAATAGAATAGAATCTGAGAGTTGGAAGGTACCCTTCAGGTCTTCAAGTCCAACCCGCTGCTTGATTCAGGAATTCAAATTGCAGCATCCCTGACCAATGGCTCTCCACCCTCTGACTGAACATGGATCTTTGACAGGGAAGGGGAGAAATCTTACAGAGCCTGCAGAGAAAAGATGGAGCTGGGTTTTTCTGATGAAGCCAGTCAGTTTCCTTCTGAGCCAAGGCCAACATGAATTATAGGCTCTTGGCCTGTCTGTTGTTGAGCACCCGTACTAAAGTGAAAGGGAGAAAAGAGCTAAAAGGAAGGCACGTACTTTTTCTACAGAGGATGGGTGGCCATCTTTCAGGGATGTGAAGGCAAAGGGTGATCTTCAGGATCTAGATGATCTTCAAGATATCTTCCAACCCTTGCTCTGTTGCTTCTGCAGTTGGATTACAATCTTACTCTGAAATTCTCATTCTGGGCATCACAGTTTAGAAAGGACATTGACCAACTGGAGCAAGAACAAGGAGAGAAACCAAGAGGATAAGAGGCTTGGGAGGAAAAACTGCTGGGGAACAGTTGGAGCCATTGTATATGTTTAGCCTGGAGGAGATAAGACTGTGGGGAAACTTCACATTTCTGAAGGACTTTCGGGGAGAAGAGAGGGAGAATTGTTCTGAATCATTCCAGAAGACAGGTCAAGAATCACTTGGCTTAAACGTAAAAAGCAGATTTCAGTTGGACATCCAGCAGAATTTCCTACCAGTAAGAGCTCTTCACCAATGGAACCAATTGCCTTGGGAGTTGGTTGATTCTCCTTTGCTGGAGATATTTCAACAGAGGCTGGAGTCCTGGATAACATAAGAACATAAGCAGTGGCCCATTGGATCAGATCCCTGATCCCATTTAGTCCATGGTTCTCATAATGGCCAACCAACTGCAGAAGGAAGTGCACCAGTCTCCCGGCAGATGGCCTTCAGAGAGGTCCCACTGCCATTAAGGCTAAGAGCCACTGATCCCTAGGACTTCCATTAATTGTTCCAACCCTTTTTTTGCAGCCAGCCAAGCTGGTAACCAGCACCAAATTCCAAGATCTCCAAGTTCCCTTCCAACCCTGACATTCTGTGACTCTAAGAAGAGTAAAGAAGGAATTGTCTACAAGGAAGTAGACTTCTGTTGCACATCAGGAAGAGTTTCCTAATGGGAAGAGCTGTTCCAGAGCAAAAAAAGACTATCTCTGGTGATGGTGTACTTTTTCTACAGAGGATGGATGGCCATCTTTCAGGGATGTGAAGGCAAAGGGTGATCTTCAGGATCTAGATGATCTTCAAGATATCTTCCAACCCTTGCTTTCTAGGATTCTAATTAGGGAAGATGGGACCTTCTTTTCACCACCACTGACAAGCTACTATGTTGGAAATGAAATGCTAGCCAAGAAATACTCTTTGCTCTGGTTCAGCCAAGTAGATCTTCATTTCTAAGTGAATATTATTTTTGTTCCCAATTTGGCTGTGAGGAAGAGGCCATGCATGGAGCAGAGACATCACTAATTTAAACTGCAGCAGCCTTATTTCACAAAGCAAGTTAGAAAATGATAGGTGTGAGAGGACTGGTATCCTTCTGGAGAAATCATGACCATCAAAGCATCCATGCCTTTGAATCTTATCTTGTCTCCTGACTTTATCTATTCCTATGGATGGTATTTTCCCTAGGAAGCTTAATTCTGTGTACCCAACATGCTAGATTTATGACAATGAGATGAGCTTTAATGGAGTTATTACGGTAATAACTCAGATAGCCAGCTGCTGTTCATAAGGCCAGGAGAGTTATAGCACAGGGACACAATTTCGGTCACCTCGAGGCCCACACCATGGTTCCTGGATCATGTTGAAGGCCACACTCTGAAAACAGGCAGGGCAATGTCCCTGTTTGGGAGGAGGTTTTGCAATTGTGAGGATTGCAAAGTGTACCTTCTCTGGACAGCAAAGCAGTCCCTTCTAAGTTGCCATTTTGAATTGTTTAAGTTGCAGTCTGACACACACACACACACCTGAGAGGTTAGCCTCCTGACTATAGCAGGACGTATCTGTAAGTAAGCAGACGGGGTGATACTTTTGCATTGATGAGATCTGCACATCACCCAAACCACATCATGTCATTTCTTTCGTTCTTTCTGATGGGGACGTGGGGCAAACTTCACTGTTGTGGCTTGTAAGGCAGGGTTTCATGGCTGAGCATTTCTAAGCCTCACCAACTGTGCCTCGTTCAGGGAAATATGATTTTAAAAAACTGTGAAGTGGGTCAGCCTTTTCAGTGATGATTGAACCTGATGTTTGCTTATGTTGATTGGTTGGGTTGATGCTGAATGGCTGGCTTTTTAAGCCTGCACCACTGCTGTGAGAAAATATTATTGGACGGCGCAGAAATCTCCAGTTAAGTTAGCAAACTAACAAACAAAAGCAGCGGGTCTGATACTTCAGACGACTGCCAAAATTACACCTAACATACTGTTCCTTGTCCAAAGCAATCATGGGCTTTGCAAAAAAAGAACCACACACCTCACTGGATGCCAGTGCACCATTTCTGGGTATGCAAGCTTTCATCATGGGGTTTGTGTATCTTTTCTCAAAGCGCATGAGAGATTCTCTTTGCAAGTGGGTCCTCTGACCCCTGGGAAAGTTGCTATTCTGGGCAGCAGTGACCTTGAAATGTGCATGCATTTGGAGACAGCATTCCGCCAAGAGCAGTGGTAGCCTTTTACTTGCAGATAATGGACCACCAGCTGTGTTTGATGGAGCTGGAAGAGGGGGGAGCGAGAACTGAATCAAGGCATCAGATGGTCCTTGGACTGGATTGCATTGTGTCCTTGTGCTAATGAACAGAATGGGGAAAAAAAACTGAGATCACACTTTCCAAGCAGGAGAAGTACATTCCAAATTAAAAGAGGAGAGGGTTAAGGAAGATGAGTTAGAAGAAGACCCAGCTAGAATGATCAAGGGTTGCATATGTGTGCTATGTGCACGAAAGGAGGTGTGTTTGTTAGTGTGCATATTACATAAGGGTGTCTATGTGTATCAAGCTGAGCTGAAATGTGCTGGAAAATTCCTGTGGGTAATTTCCAGTGTACTCTGCACCCAGCACACTCTTGATATCCAGATCAGAGCAAACACACACGCTCCTCAATTGGGCTGGAACAAAATAGAGCTCAAAGTTTATTTATTAAACATTTGCAAAGACCAAAAACAATTAACTGGCAAAATGGGAAATCTCCCTCCCCCCAAAAAACAGGGAAAAGCAGGGAAAGAGACCTAAACAGGTAGGAATTTATATGGTCTATATCTATATTAAAAAGCAGAGGACTTTCCAGAGCTTCTGGAAACAAGGAATGAGGGCGGACAGTCTCAAAGGGAGTGGCCTTCGGCTATTCCAGCCTTAACCTTTGTTTGTACGTAGCAGCAGCAGCAGAATAGAGATGGAAAGTAGGACATCAGGTGATCTTTCCTCTGTTCTGCACCATGAAAGAAATAATTCGGTGTTGTGGGATGATGCTCCCAACCAAACAAGGGACATATTGCCTAAAATGTGACATGCACCACTGGAGAGCAATGCCTGACCAGAATTCAAAATTCTCCATAAGGAGGAGGGAAGGACAAATAAACTCCTATGTCTCTTTGGAATGCAGATGCATCGTCAAATGTTCATCACAACTGGAAGCACGAGACCCCAAGGTGAGGCCAGACCTCCTCAGCCAGATACATGGTTGCATCCACGTTCAACAAAACATCTAGATGCAAATCTTTTTTTCTCCAGATCATTAGTTTCAATGGGGTGCACCTAAATTTCTTGTCCACCCAGGACCAGCAGGTTAGGCAAACTGGGATTGTGAGTCAAGAGGAAGCAAAACAAGTCTTGTTCATCAACATCTTTGCATAGCCATGTGCACACAGGCATGCTCTGCAGTAGGTTTCAAAGCAAAATCTTGAAGGTTGGGTCAATCCAGTGCATTGGAATATTGCAATGAGCTCTACATGGGGCTGTCCTTGAAGAGTATTCGGAAGCTGCAGCTGGTGCAAAATGCAGCGGCATGGGCAGTTATGGGTGCTGGTCTCTCAGCACCTGTGGGACCTCTGCTCTGTGAGTTGCATTGGCTACCGGTATGCGTTTGGGTACAACTCAAGGTGCTGGTGGTTACCTTTCAAGCCCTTCATGGCTTGGGGCCAGGTTACTTATGGGAATATCTCTCTCCAGTGGTGTCTACCCACAGTTAGATCCTGCAGGGGAGGCATGCTCTGGGTCCTGTCAGAGAGAGAGTGCCATCTGATGGGAACCAGGAAGAGGGACTTTTCTGCCATGGTGCTCACCCTTTGGAACATCATCTACCCCCCAAGATCAGATCTGTCCCGACCCTGCTGGCGTTTTGCAAGACATTGAAGCAGAGCTTTCCAAACTGTGTGTCGCGATACAAAAGTGTGTCGCCACACAACCCGGAAGCGCTGATCATTATCATCAACGCCGGTTGGTGTGTCGCCACGGGAAAAACTTTGGAAAGCCCTGCATTAAAGACTTGGTTTTGCCATCAAGCCTGGGGTCCTGATAGTGTGGGTGAGCCTGTTTGTTGGTTATATTGATTGTGAGGTGTTGCAATTATTCTCAGCTGCTATTTTATGCTGCGTTATGTTATGTTTTTAATTATTGGTTGTGTTTCCATTTTGTTTTAATTATTAGCCACCTAGAGTCATGTATAGGAGATGGGCAGCCATAGAAAATAAATAATAAAATGTTTGTTTATCTGAGTTAGTAGCAATGGTTCTTGTGGAAACATGTTCATGGGGAAAACAGCCTGAAGATCAACCTGAAGATCTCTAGAGCACTGAATCTCATAGCCTTCAACCGGCATGCCTGGGGGATTATGGGAATTGATATCTGGAGGATATCAATTGGGGGAGGCTGGGAGAAAGGATAAGTGCAGGAAATGATTTTTCAAATAGTCTCCAAGCATGAGGTAGATCAAGCCTGGATCATAAATATGAGGGTGATTTTGGCGAGCCAAAGTCCAAAGGGCACTTCTGGGAGACCGGATTGAAAGATTTGGCTTCCTAGACCCCTTAAACCACTTTGGGTAGGCTGGAAATCAAATCTGTTGTCCAGAACCTGCATTGCAGAGATTGGATCAAGTGAACTGTGGGAATGCTGAGATTTGCCCAATTCTTAAGACATTTCTATGGAGCCACCAGCTTCACACAGATCTCCCCCTAAATAGATGCAAGCCACTTGGAAGATTTCATTTTATAATCAATTTACTAGCCGACTCAATCACTAAAGGAAATCCAGGTGGCATATAAGAACATAGGCAGTGCCCTGCTGGGTCAGACCCCTGGCCTGTCTAGTCTAGCAGTCTGTTCTCCTGGTGGCCCACCACCTGCCCAAGGAAGCCCAAGAGCCTCCCAGCAGTTGGCCTTCAGAAGCAGTCCCATTGCCATCAAGGCTAAGAGTCATTGATCCCCAGGACGTCCATGAATTGGTGCAACCCTTTCTTGAAGCCAGCCAAGCTGGTAGCCAGCACCACATCCTATGGTAGCAAATTCCAAAGTTAAATTATGCATTGGGCAAAAAGTATTTTCTTTTGCCTGTCCCGATTCTTCCAAGAACCCATTTCTTTGGGTGACTTCTGATTCTAGTATTTTGGGGAGGGGAAAATAGCATCTTGTCACGGGGTTTCGGGCTCGGAGTCCATGGGGGGTTCGGGCTCAGAATCAGAGTCAGAGTCAGACGACGAGGACGGGCGGCCAGCCTCTGACGTAGAGATGGAGGGCGAGCAGACTGCTCTAGATAAGCGGCCGCCTGAGCAGTCAGAGGAGGCGGGGCTGGTCAGCGAGCAGCAGGCACAGGCGCCGCTGATTGGTGAGGACGAAGACTCGGAGCTGCCGCCCCTCCCGGTGCTCGAGAAAGGAGAGCGGAAAGGAGGGAGGAGCAGCAGAGGCCGGCGAGGCTACGCGCAAGAAAGCAGCCCCGCCTCCTGAATAAGCTCCGCCCGGGTCTGCCTCTATAAAAAGGGCGCCGCAAGCCCAGGCCGTTCGTTGGAGACAACCGTCTGCTTACCGGACTCCATGTGCCTGGACTCCTGATCGGAAAACCTCGTGACCTGACTCTTGACTCTTGGACTTGCTTGACTAACCGTGTTTTGAACATGAAACTCCCTTAAGGCAAGCTCGTGGGACTTTGGGGGCTCGTTTTTGTAGGGTGTGCGCGTTTGCGCTCACACTCGCTGGCCGCCTGTTCGTTACCTCACAAGTTTACCTCACAAGTTTCTCAGCAAAGTTTTACAACTGCCTCCCTGGTGTATTGTGTATGATTGGGCTGGGACAGGACACATCTCCTTGTCCACTTTATCCACATCATGCATCATTTTGTATACCTCAATCGTGTCCCTTCTCATTCACCTCTTTGCTAGACTAAAGAGCCTCAAATGAGAGCTGAAATTAGTAACTCAGCAATGTCTCTGCCCCCATCTTGAGAATTTGAACTGCCTTGCAGCCCAGCCAAAAGAAAGTGGTCTCAGCTATCAAAAAAAGAAGGACAACAGGTTTAAACACTGCGGTGTGGGATTGATCCAGGCCCCACACCAAAGACCCCACCCCCTTGAAAAAGATCTCATTGACCTCCCCACACATGGCTAATGAGTTATTACCCTTCAAAGCTATTGGTCAGCAAAACTCACTGCTTGGTAACTGAATCCTAAGATATAGTTGAACCTGAGCAGGACTAAAAAGTTCTCCTCTCGAGTTTTGTTCGAGCCCTAATATCTTCTGGAGAAAAATAATAAAGATCCCCAAGTGTATAACTGCACCAAATGCTCGTAAAGAATAAAACGAGACTGCAAAACCTGTTATCAGCTGTTACTTCACCAAATACATGTCTACCACCATAATTACGTCTGGATGTGAGTTATATCTGAAGATGCCACTCCGTTCCCCTATCTGGTAAGACTGTTCCCAAGTTCTAATTCATAAAAGGAAGGCTCTGGATATCAACAACTGGACCAGAGAGGAAAGGGAATAGCAATTTATTTTTATCTCGCATTATTGCTCACCAATTCGACAAGTCCCTGGAGCTTCTGTCTGAAAAGGAGACAAATATGCTAAAACCTTTCAACTGCATTTGCATGAACACTGGGGAAAGCAGAAGGCTGCTTTTCCTTCCCCCCCCCCCCCCCCCCCCCCCGGTGATATTTACATTGAGTAGCATCAAGAGGAAAAATTCTTCTGCAGTTTTGAAACCATTCTCATTTGATTTAGTAGAAAAGGAAATGCGTTTTGATTCTTTTTTCTTCTTCAAAAGTGGATACAGATCTTGGGGACATTTTCATGGGTGGCCTATGGGCACCTGCACTTATACCTTAATTACAAAGGGGTGGAGAGATGGATAGAAAATGTTCTCTATTTTATAACAATTTAAGAAAAGCCCTGAAGCTGGATCAAGGCAAGTCCTCTTCTGGTCCAGCATCCTACTGTATGTTGGACAACTGGGCATATTTAGGAAATTACGTCTGTAGGTGTTGAAGTATTCCCCAAATTCTTATGAGCTTCCCAGATTCCCCACCCCATATATTATTTTTAAAAATACTTGCCAACCCTTTGTATGATTGGAAAGTCCTGAGATTCTCACAAAAATGCCAATATCTTCTACAGTCCTGTAGAAGAATGTCAAAGGTCCATGAAAATTTGGACAAGACCTTGGAAATCTCTCAGATTCTGACTATCTTGTGGGATAGCTTCTGGATGAGCTTCTGGATAGCTTCTGGATGAGCTTCTGGATAGCTTCTGGATGAGCTTCTGGATAGCTTCTGGATAGCTTCTGGATGAGCTTCTGGATAGCTTCTGGATGAGCTTCTGGATAGCTTCTGGATGAGCTTCTGGATAGCTTCTGGATGAGCTTCTGGATAGCTTCTGGATGAGCTCACCTGGCATCATTTCAAAGACCCATGACAGGTTACTGAAAAGATGTGAGGTTTTAGCATTTGGGGAGAACAGGAGTGTTCCCAGGTCATCAAGCAAAATCGTGCAGTGGCATTCCCAGCTCCGGAAAGTTTTCAACCAAGCAATTCTATAGGACTATAGAGACACAGAGCCAGCTTGTGATTAAGTGATTAAGGCGCCAAGCTGGAAACCAGGAGACTGAGTTCTAGTCCCATTTTGGACACAAGGCCAGTCCCTCTCTCTCAGCCCTAGAAAGAAGGCAATGGCAGTCCACTTCTGAAAATGCTGTCAAAGAAAACTGCAGGGACTTGTCTAGACAGTCGCCAGGAGTCAAGACTGATTTGAAGGCATGAAAAATAAAAATAATTTGTTGGAGGTATCTTTTATCTTGTTTGTACACCACTCAGATATACATATAGTACCCCACTTGATTGGGCATTCAAAGCCCTCTTTCTCTCTCTCCCTCTCTCCCTCTCTCTCTCTCTCTCTCTCTCTCTCTCTCTCTCTCTCTCTCTCTCTCTCTTCCCTCCTCACTCCTATGGGTGGTATGTGTCTCCTAAACCTCGGGTCCTCTTCCAGAGGCCTGGGAGTTTGAGGGTTCTGGGCAGTATCTTAGCTGTTCCTAGCCCTGTGCTCTTCTGGACAGAGAGCTCGGATGTTGCTCCTGGGATCTGTTGGAGCCCCTCTCCCAGCTTAGGAGTCACAGCCCTGAGTGCTCCCACCACCAATGGGACCACTTTGGCCTTCACTTTCCACATCCTCTCCAGTTCCTCCTTCAGGCCCTGGGACTTCTCCAGCTTCTTATACTCCTTCTCATACTCCTTCTTCCTTATCTTAAGGATAGGGAGATGATAGATAGATAGATAGATAGATAGATAGATAGATAGATAGATAGATAGATAGATGATAGAGATTATCCTACTTGATGTCAGCTCTGGTCAGGAAATAGGAGCAGCAGAGGTTTCAGAAATGCCTTTTATTGTTGTAGGGCATAATAACAGAATATTGAAAGCCAGTCAATGATAAAGGATATCATCAAAGGATGAGTTCTCCTTCTGTCTTTATCCCAAAATGTAAAATAATCTCTTTCTCACCTTTATGGTGACTTAGTTTGATACTACCAAAATGCTAAGCTGGGTCATATCAGGTTAATTTTTAGATGGGAGACCATGAAGAAATCCCAAGATTTAAGCTAAACTGAGAAGGTTTTTCTGAAAAAAATGGAAAAAGTCCACGGCAGTCCACTTCCATGTCATTGCCTAGAAAACCATACGTGTCCATGTAATTATCCCAACTCAAGCTGTCCTCCAGGAAGCCTTTACATTTCCTTCACTCTACTCCAACTGCATGGAATTTACTGGAAGCAGAGATAAGCCTCTGCAAGTTATTGCCAACCAATTAGAATGATACTTCATCATTTCTTTTAATGTGACATAAAGGCCATTTATAAAACTGAAAAAGACTATTAACAGCAAGAAGGGGAGGTGAAAAAAAAAATGAAGAGAAACTTTTACGTCTGCTCCGTTGCAGAAAGCACATTTTTTCCCAACTCCGATATTCAGAAGATATGTTCCTTTGCAGTCTGTCGGAGGAATTGTCAGCAAAGTCTCCTTCCTAATTAATGAACTTTAAAAATGCTGCCAGCGGAACCATTTAAACTTTGATACATAAAGCTGACAGCAAAACTGGATGTTTATTAGCAGTGGCTCTCAGATGCATCCCAGTTGGGTTGTTTTGCAGGGCTAAACAGATGCAGAAAGAAAGTTGTTCAGCATTTACTGTAGTTCTGCAGGTGGCCCTCCTATACCAACTACATTTCCTAAAGCGCCTCATACCACAGTCCATGGAAATGCTTACAAAGTCTCTCAGAAGGTGAGAAGCTTCTAGATGCCTGTTGTGGTTGTGGTAGCTGAGATTTCCACAGTGGCTATGGTCATTTGTTTTTGTTTTTATAAGAACTTTATTAGAATTTCAAAGTAAAGTTAAAATACAAAGTACAGGACAGCTTGGATACAGAATTAACAGAAAAAAGAAAAACTAAAAAGTGCAAGAATAGCATGAAAAAGTAAGAAGAAGGTGACTTCTGACCTCCTCCAACACAGGTACTCTATAAATGCTTATTGTATTAACTTAATCTCTCACTCTTAGTCAAACCTTAGCTAACATTATTTCTATAAAAACAAACAATTTATTGGTCAAAACGCAAAATCAAAACTTCATTTTTTTCAGTTATGAGCAAATAGTCCAAAAGCAGAAACAAATCCAGTCACAGTATGGTCTCTTATAAGTGCTGTCAGTTTTGCCTTCTGCGCCAACTCCATTAATTTCACCATCTATTCTTCCAACGTGGGAATTTGTGCATCTTTCCATCTTTGTGCATACAAAAGTCTTGCTACTGTTATCATATACAAGGACAAAGTCCCATATTTTCTTTCAAGTTGTTGGTCCGGCTATAGTCATTTCTTGATTGACTGATTGATTTGATTTGATTGATTACGTGCCATCAAACCAGTGTTGACTCTTAACGATTACCTAGATAGGCCTTCTCTAGGATGATCCATCCCTGGTTTATTCCTTCTGGTCTTCCAATGGTACATTCCTTGCTGTTGTAACTGAGTCCACCAACTTGCTGGTGATTGTCCTCGTCTTCTCCTTCCTTCTATGTTTCCCAGCATTCCCTACTTCTCCAAGGAGCTGGGTCTTCACGTAATGTATCTGAAGTAGGATAATTTGAGCCTGGTCATTTGTGCCTCAAGTGAGGACTCTGGGTTGATTTGTTGATTCATTGGTTTGTTTTCTTGGCTGTCCTGCTTTTCTCAGGAGTCTTCTCCAACCCCAAAGTTCAAAAGTGTCAATACTCTTCCTATTTGCTTCTTTAAAGTCCAACTCTGACTTCCATAGAGTATCACAGGGCAAACCATTGCTTGCACAATTCTGATATTTATAGTCATTTGTAGACCAACTATTTACAATTGTCTCATGGCTCCGCTGCTTATTCCAATACTGCCTACTGGATTCTTGGTTTCTAAGCAGGAATCTGCAACCAGATCAGCATCCACAAAAGGAACATAGGTTACTATATTTATCCCTCCTAGAGAAGATATTATGGATGCTTCTTACTCCTAGGAAAGGAAATTCAAGGTTAGAGGGAGAAGCTGCAAAGAAAGAGATTTTTTAAAACAGGTATAGTGACCAAATGAGTGGAATACAGTATAGAAGCATCTAATCTGGTTCCAAGAGTGTCTTCTTCGTGGTGACCAAATTTATAGTGTATAAGATCATCCAACCAGGTTCTAAGAATGGCCTTTCCAGGCAAGTTCCATTTTGGATGTTTTTAAGATGATATGGAAAAAATTGGGGTGCAAATTATTTAAAGAGTGTGGTGGTTCTTTGGGGTAAATGCCAGATGGTATAATGACTGCCATTCTTGTTAATCCCTCTGAACTGAAATCATCTTTATCATCTATGGGTGAATTTCTCAAGGAAGCACAAAGCCATTTTGTAAGTATATGAAATCCACGTCTTTTCTTATTTTGATAAAACCACCTCTTGGACACTCTGTATGCTGTAGGAACATGAAGATTTTAGAAAACAACAAGGAATTGGTTTAAGCAGCATTATTAGATTGCTGGAAAATGTGACCCTCTAAATGATTGCCATCTCAGGACTTACAGTGAGATTCAGCATTACAGGAATTACAACACCAACCCCTAGCATGATGACCCTTGGGATGTGGCTTGATTGGCCACTTCTGTCTGACTGGTGTTCTCAGAAGCTCTCTTTTCTGTGGCAGGATGATGTATTAATTTTCAAACCAGAAGGAAATTTTTGCCGAGAAAAACAGTGGTGAATAATGCCCTTATTAAGAGTAGAGAGCTAATGTGGTGAACCCCAAATCATTCCACACTTTGTCTCTCTGCCTTATGACCTGATATCAATTTGGCTGAGGTTTCAAAAGACAGGCACCTAGTAAACCAGCTGGGTAATGCTCACCACCCTGTTGTTTATTTGTTCAGTCGCTTCCGACTCTTCGTGACTTCATGGACCAGCCCACGCCAGAGCTTCCTGTCGGCCGTCACCATCCCCAGATCCCCCATGGTTGAGTCTGTCACCTCCAGAATACCATCCATCCATCTTGCCCTTAAAGCACAGAGACACATGCACATGCATGCACTTGTATAAATCCTGCCTCCTGCTGAGACCAGAATTTTAGCATTCTATAGCAAGCATTATTATTAAAAGGGATTGGTTCCCTCTACCTGAAGAAACCATCAGGGACAGTTTGGCTCAGCACAGCACAGGTTTTCTATGCAAAAAGATTCCAAAATCAATGTCAAATCTGCAAGCATATCAACCACTGCCAACTAGAGTAATCAGTGCAGGGTTAGATAAATGAGAACCTCACTGTTGTTTCATCTCCATATGATAATCAGAGGCCCAACTTTTTAGGTTACACATTCCTCCATCCATGCTCTGGAAAATGTGCAAGAGAAGCCATAGATGTGGTAAAAAAGTCAAGACAGTGGCCGTGATGGTGCAATTGAAGCTCTGCCTGTTTTTTGTGTGTGTCACAGACACCCCTGGGTGCCTCTGAGATTGCTCCTCACATTTTACAGCCTTCCTTCACAAAGAACCAATTGTTTGGGTAGCAATGTACAAAAGTAATGAAAGCAACTGGGGATTGCGTGTGCATGTTTGTGTGTGTCTGTGCCCGTTGCTTCCTAATCTGTTGGAGTCCTTTGATGCTTCTTGATTAGTCCAAATTACCTTCCTCTCCACTCATTCTGAAGAGGCTGTAAATTGTCTACACAAATGCAGATAGCCATTTATAGACTTCCTTCATATAAAGAGTTGGAGATTACATCATGTTTTTTCACCAATGAGTTGGTTTGTCAACTGGGACAAATGGTGAGAGAGAGATAAGGAGAAGAGATTTCAGTTTTCCCTGTGTCTGGCCTATTGTTAATAAAACAAGTCTCTGTGTTTAAGAGACTAAGGAAATCTTCTTCTTCTTCTTCTTCTTCTTCTTCTTCTTCTTCTTCTTCTTCTTCTTCTTCTGCTTCTGCTTCTGCTTCTGCTTCTGCTTCTGCTTCTTCTTCCTTCTTCCTTCTTCCTTCTTCCTTCTTCCTTCTTCCTTCTGCCCCTGCCCCTGCCCCTGCCCCTGCCCCTGCCCCTGCCCCTGCCCCTGCCCCTGCCCCTGCCCCTGCCCCTGCCCTTGGTAGTTCCTTGATAAGGGTATTGTTTTCTGCTTGATTGTTTGCCTGGTGTTAATCCCTGCTTATCTGGGTGTTGGCTGCTGGAGAGGATGTGCTCTTAACTTATGATGCTACCTAGTTGGGTAATGAAACATCTGCAAGCAAACAACCAAGCTCAGAGACCACCAAGGACTCCACAACCCCCCCTCAGCCCACCCCCATTCCTATGAATTCACCAAGAGAGGTGGTGATCTCCCCATGCATTGGATGTGTTAAGTGAAGGCCAGACAGCCATCTGTCCCAGGCTGAGGAATAGCCCCTTCCGAATCTATGATTTCATGATGTCATCAAAAGGGCAGGATTATGCCACATGTATGATGATCCTCCATACACCTTCTGTTCTTTGGTGGGGTTGTGCATGCATGTCCCTATCTCTCTTTCATCCATATATACTTTCTTTTTCTGCCCACAGCTTCTCAGGAGTCAATGTGGTATTCATCTAGGCCCATTATTACCAGGATAAAATAAGCAGAAATTACTTATGCAAATCAAACTAGCAAATCATGGGCTGAATAAGATTCAGCTTGTCACAGCTGAGTGGCAAGGACAAGATAAATGAGTAAGCAGAGAAGAGAAGGAGGAGGAGGAGGAGGAGGTGACATTTGGGTTGCACTTGACTGCCCTTGGAAAACAGCCAACATTACTCAAGCAGGCCACAATCAAAGGATCTGAGTGATTTATTCTGGCCATAACATGTTCTGGCAGATCCAGCTCACACCTGCCACCAGCCCAGCGTGGCTTGCAGTTGACTCCCCTTGAAAGTCTCCCCCAACATTCAAAATGGCATTCCACCCAACTCTGCTGGGATTCTCCCTTTGTTTATCCCATGGGCTTTGATAACCTTATAATGACATTTTCAGAAATGGAAGAGCCAAGTGTGTGTGTGTGGTAGCGGTGTGGAGGGTTCCTGTTCGTTGTGCTGAGAAAGTTAGTCCATTTCTAACTTTTTATGCAAGCATACGTGAATGCCTCTGTATACTAAAAGAAAACTGGGCACATGTGTGTATGGAGTCCCTGGTGCTCTCTGAGCCTTGTTGTTTTCTTGTAGACGTTTCATTGCCAGGCTAGGCAACATCTTCAGTGTGAAAAGGGAGTGAGACTGGCTCTCTGTTTATATACCCTGGCTTGTCCTGCCTGTGTTGGTGGGGGTGTTGTACTCTCCTTGGTAGTACCTTGATTGGGTTGTTGTTTGCTGCTTGGTTGATTGACTGAGTTAATAGTTCCTTGATTAGGGTCTATTGTGTTGTTTGATTGCTCCTCTGGTGCTAATCTTGCTGTTAATCTTTGCCTATTTGGTTGTTGATTGCTGCCAAGGTGGTGTTCTGGTCTTCTGGCTTTTCTATTGTCTCTTATGAATGGTATGTAAATGTTGTTTACCTCTATGTGTCTGTTGATGGCTGCTTTGTCTGAGTGCCAAACTTCCAGGAAATTTTGAAACTGTGAGCATTTTAAACCAAGCCAAATCCAAAAACGCTAGAGAATTCCTGGAAGCTTGGCACTCAGACAAAGCAGCCATCAACAGACACATAGAGGTAAACAACATTTACATACCATTCATAAGAGACAATAGAAAAGCCAGAAGACCAGAACACCACCTTGCCAGCAATCAACACCCAGATATGCAAAGATTAACACCAGGATTAGCACCAGAGGAACAATCAAACAGCACAATATACCCTAATCAAGGAACTATTAACTCAGTCAATCAACCAAGCAGCAAACAACAACCCAATCAAGGTACTACCAAGGAGAGTACAACACCCCCACCAACACAGGCAGGACAAGCCAGGGTATATAAACAGAGAGCCAGTCTCACTCCCTTTTCGCACTGAAGATATTGCCTAGCCTGGCAATGAAACGGCTGCAAGAAAAGAAAAAAACAAGGCTCAGAGAGCACCAAGGACTCCACAGTTCAACCCTGAGCTACAAATATTCTCTTTGATTGGTACATGTGTGTATATTAGCACAGAAGTAGGCCTGAAATGCCTCAATTGCTGCTTCATTTCTGAGGAAATGGCTTTTGCACAGGTGCCCTGTGTAATCTGTGAATGCTGAATGCTGAATATTACAAAAGACCAGATAAATGACTGAAGTGCAGCAGTGTGATGGCTGTGATCCAGGAAAATCAATGCCACACCACTTCATTTTGTGCATCTCCTTTGACAGGATGATCAGGTGAATCACCTCCAAATTGAATCATCCTATTAATGCACACAAGACAAAGTGTGGACAAGATAGACAGACGACAGGCAGACAGACAGACAGACGGACTGACTGACTCACATTTACATGGGGTTTTTGAGAGGTAGGGGTAATGTGCAAGCTAATTTTGGAATCCATCCAAAATTTGGAAACTGAGAAACTGAGCAAAATGAAACTCATCAACACATTCTTGTTGCAAAGTATCAGCCAGTCCTCCTTAAAGCAAAAAGTGATTATATTTTCCCATTGCTAAATATGCCTTTCAGGGTGAACTTTATATTTTTAACTTCTTGTTGTGAACTGCCCAGAGTTCCCTGGTATAGAGGAGACGGGCGGTGATACAAATTTAAATAATAAATAAATAAATAAACTTCACAGCTGAATTTCAGAGGAAGTGAAGGGGTGTCAGGTCCATCTTGGCCAGTACTGTTTACTCCAACTGACATGGGTTGCAGTGGAGACCCCAAGAACTGGATTTGGGTTTTCTTCAGGCAAAACATTTCCTCTACCACAAAGCTGCAGTTGGAAGTAGCAAGTACAGAGAGGTTTTCAATCCAGAATTTGCCCAGAAGGTACACAGAATACAGCATACCTACCCCTATTTTCCTTCCTGCTTTGTCTTCTGTGCCTAGGAAGATTAAGACCATTTCGCAAGCTCAACAGCAGCATGGTGATCTTAACGATCCTCCTTTAGATGATAAAGGGACTTAGAAATAACATCTCAAAATAACCATGACCTAGCCCCAGGTGCAAGGTCACACAGCTACCTAGAAACATATTTAGGATTCCCTTACCAACTTTGCTCAGACTGAAGAAGCTCCTTGGATAAGGAGCGAAACGTTTCCACTGAGAAAATAGAAATCCAGTTGACATGATTCAAGCTACAGACAATTCCACCTGGATGACTGAGAACCTTCATAGACAGAATACAGCATGTGCCACCGCCCGTTAGCAGCCAAACCAAAGAACCCATAACATAAGGAGCAGAGCCAGTCATGTGGTCAAGCCTAACGTGGCTTTAAGACTGGCACCAGCAAGAGGATGCTGAAAACTCAGGACCACAGAAGGCCCTGATGCCCTCAAAAGCCCCTGATGCCATGGTGACGCTGTCCAGACAGAAGATTCAGTTATGACCCAGTCGACCTCTCATCATCTGCTTTTCTACCCAGTGGCTTTTTTGACCAATGAATGAACTGGGAGAGGCAGCAGTATGAATCAGCTGCCAGCAGTGCACAGTTGAGGTTTGACTTGGCTTGACTTCAGCATCAGCTTCCAAATTAAACACCTCTCTGTTCTGAGCAACAGGATGGTTTCTGCGTGGCCACATGGTCCTTCTCGTCATGGCCTTGCTTCGTCTCACGTTCACCTTTGCTCAACCAGCTCAGCCAACAAGACCTCCTACTCCTGGTGTTTAGCAGGTCTGCAAATTTGAGAGTAGCAACAATTCTTTCAGTAGCCAAGGAATCCAGGGGTTGTGTTGAACACCACCTTTCGGTCTGCCCCAGTGTAACCACTGTTGCCTTTTGCAATTGCAAAATGAAAAAAGCAGCAGGCAAGGCATCTTTTAATAGATCAACTGGGATAAGGGAAAAATAGCTGCTCTGGGATTGATCTGTCTCCTCTTGGCTTGTAATTAAAATTTAAAAAATCTCTCCTGGGTAATGAGGAGAAGATACTCAGGAGATGTCACTTAAACATTCTGCTGTTAAAGGGTTCATCTCTGCTACCAGAAACCATTATTTGTGATTCATACAAAATGTCAAGAAATCCATAGAAAGTAAAGGCTTCCCTTTAAAACTGGAAAGTAAAAGCCATTTAATCAACCCTTTGGTGTGTTAAGATCTTAATATCAAATCTGATGATCCTTCCAGCAAATGATTTTGCTGGAATAAGCAGCTAAAAGTGTGAGATAGGAATGGCTGCATGGGTGTTTATGTCAGAGTAGCTTCTAACTGAGTAACTATTCAGAGCCCAGCTTCTTATCAAAGTCATAACCAGCATAACCAAAGCTGAGAATCTGAGCTGTAAACTAAGATAGCCCCCTGTTTTGTCTCCATTTCCACAACAGCTTGGATAACTCACTCTGTCTCAGCCTCCATCTCTCATTTGTGATCTGGGTATAATTGTACCATCCTGGCAGAGATGTTGGAAGAACTAGAGCATAGATTTCCAAACTGTGTGTCGTGACACAGTACTGTGTCACCTGCGGTGTGCAGGTGTGTCGCGCGAAAACCTGGAAGCGCTGATGGTGTGCTGCTGCTGCCGCCGCGCCCAGAAACGCACACAGCAGCGCGCCATCAGCGCTTCCAGGTTTCGCACGACACACCTGCATGCCACCGCCGTTGGTGTGTGTCACCAACAGGAAAAGTTTGGAAAGCTCTGAACTAGAGAGTATGCCCTCTTTGGACAATCAAGGGATGAATCATTTGGTTAGTTCCCATTGTCTCCAATTTAAAGGTTTTAGACCTCAGGTATGTCCCATTTATGAAAACATCTGCAACCATTGGTAACCTCTTATGGTGGGGGAAACCCCTGAGTTCTCACCTATCTATATTAGCCAAACTCAGTAGGGAGACAGCAATTTCCATCTTGGAGTGGCTGTGTTCTCTCTGCCTTCCATATAGTGTTAAAGATGAGGAGCATGTAAGGAAGAAAAGGGGGCAACTCTGAACTCACATACAAACACAGCTGACTTCACCGAGGCTGTATTTGCATGAGACACTCAACCTGGTTTACTCAATGAATCAATTTTCTGGGTTTTCCAATACATCCCATGATATATTACCCAGATGGGTTGGGTTTGCCCAGAATATTAAGGCACTAGAAATCTAACTCAAGTCAACACTAAGTAAGTTTGACACACAAGTTGAATGCATCTGCTGGCTTTTTTATTAACCTGGTTATAGAGTGTTGAGTGAATATAGGCTGTATTTAAGACTCAGGCTTTGAAGAGCTATGCACTCAAAGCCCTTTACTTGGGTGGACAGGTGTCAGATTGAGTGATGCTCACATTTAGTTTTTGAAGGCTGATTTTTGGAGGAATTGGCAAATATTCATATTTTTTAAAATGTATGCGGTAATATTATCCCCCCCAGGCTGTCTTCTGCTCTCTTAAAATTCTTCAGTACAGCTGGAGATGGGGACAGTTCCCACATCTCCAGTGTCTTTCTGAAGGTAGTGATGTGATGAATGTAAAGAAACTCACTGAGTTTGTCAGAAGTCCCTTTGACATTCCCTTACCATGGTAGATCACTGCTTAAGAACACAAGAACTTCAAAAGAGCCCCAGGGTTGTAATAGGCCTGAAGTCCATCTAGACCAGCCTTCTATGTCCCCCAGGGCCCAACTGGATGTATTTTGGAAAGTCTCAAGCACAGTTTGGAGGTCAAGAACTCCTTTTTCCTGTCTCTTCCCAGCAACAGTATTGAAAGCCAGCAATCTAAGGCTCAATAAGTACTAAATAGCCATCAAAATGGGTAACTACTGATTGCCTGATCCTCCAGGAACCTGTCCAGACTCCATTTAAACCATCCAAACTGGCTTCCACCCCAACAACTGTTGGCAGCAAATTCCACCACTAAGTTAGATCACTTAATGCAAAAGGATTTCCTTCTGTCCAGAATCTCCCTCTATTTTGCTTCAGTGGATGACTCTAACATTGTGAGAAATGGAGGAAAACCTCTTGTTCCATGTTATTTATATGGTGAATCATTTTTCTCCTTTTGTTCCAAGCTAAAGAGCCCCAAAGAGCTTGTCTGAAATATGGAATGTAGCTCCCTATCAGTGAAGGCCAAGGATGGGCAGCACTTGAGTGGCTAGAGACCACCCTCACAAATGGGGAAGGGGAATGAAAACATCCTAGTGAGCTTTACTTGAGAGGACCCAGCTAATTTCTTTTTTTTCAGAGGGGATTATTTGTTTGTTTTTTAAACTCTGAAGTATCTTTTAGGCTTCATGGTACAGTTTTAATGCCTTTCCTGTCTCAGGAAATATTTTGGCCAACTTTCAGAGGGTGTGGGGGCTTCCAGAACGTTGCTCAGAGTTCCTGAGATGATGAAATAGTCTTCCTCAACCTGTACACCCTCTAGAAGTTAAGACTTAACTATTATAACCCTCAAGATTGTTTGGACATTTCTGAGAATTTGGCAGGTTGAAGACCACCCTTCTGATAGCTGCAAAAGTTGGGGAAAGTTGTTCTAAGGGTTCAGATTGTCCATCTTTGGTGGGATAATGCTGAACAACATCTTCAAAGACAAGCTGATTAGGCTTCTTCTATTGATCTCGTAGATTTGTTACTAGAAATGGTCCAAACTAAATTCTAAGTTATATTCTGAGATCCTCAGTGCACCTCTAGTTCCTTTCTCCATTTGGAAGCTGGCTCCTTAGAGGCTGGAATTGCTGCCTTGCATTCTGGATAAAATTGATTTTTAATGATGGATCTTTGACCTCCTTGATTTGTTGAGATTA
This sequence comes from Charina bottae, assembly GCA_023362775.1. Classification (NCBI taxonomy): domain Eukaryota; kingdom Metazoa; phylum Chordata; class Lepidosauria; order Squamata; family Charinaidae; genus Charina; species Charina bottae. The sequence continues at coordinate 124,053,142 of JALMGJ010000003.1, forward strand.
CTTCTCATCAGCCTAGAAGAAAGGGATTGAACTGACCCTTAGACACTATGATCCATCAGCCCAATATCTGGTTTCACTTGAAATCGAGAGAGCCATGATAGAAGCAGAAGCTATGGGTTCTTGACGCATATCTCTAAAAATCCATATTTTTAGGAGTAAAATAACTCCTCCTTTATCATGGCAGTGGCCTGTTTGGTAGACCGTTCAGCCCAGCTAATTACTTATTTCATATCTTGTACGTATTGTACTGGACAGCCTTTTCTCCAGCTAAAATTAATGCCCTGCCATTCATGTTAATGGAAGGGAGCTATGGGAAGAACCCGACAAAGGGCATTTATGCTCTGGCCTACTGGGGGAAATTGAACCAGTCATACGTGCATTACTGTGCTATCTATTTTATTCAGCTTGGCACATAGGTCTAATAACTCCATTGTTATCCAGGTCTCTTGGTAGGTCTGATCAGCAGAATACTGATTATTTCTTGATGACATTCCTTGTCAATCTGTTAGGTCAAGTTCTGCTCCATCACTGCTGTGGTCCAGAGTTTTGGTCACCAGCTATACTCATCTGTTTTTCTTCTGTTATAGAAATGCCCTTTCAATTTAATATTGCCTAAGAACTTTCTCTCTCTTTCCATTTGCTTATTGTTTTGTGTATTTGTGATATGCAAAGGACAGCTGGTTGCTGACTGTCAGTAAAGTTTACAATTACCATATGGGGTTTCTGGGGCCAATGATTTGACTTGGCAGCCATGTTCCTAAGAGTACGAAGCCCCACTTGATTAATCTGGCTTGGTTTTGTTGCTTCTAAAACTTCAAGAACCAGGCCAGAAAGTAAATTGGCATGCAAGCTTTGAAAAACGTGGGACTCTTGCTGGATTTGATCCTTCGATTTTGTTTCCTTCTTGCCTCTTATTCCATAGGTTTTGGATGCAGTTTGCTATTTTAGCACAACTAAGCCCTCTTTGGTTTCCTGTGGAGGGGAATCCTAGAAATATCTATGAGGGCTTCAGTGGGCTTCTGGAAGAGTTATTGAGGCTTCCAAAAAAAAAAGTTGTGGAGATTTCAGTGTCCCATAGGTTATGGGTTGACCATCCTGCTCTCCATCAGTCACCATAGCTATAAGCTGACTGTCCTGGACTAGCTCCGATCTTCAAGAACATTATAGACATTGAAGTGGGACAGATCTGGAGAGTACCAGTCTAGTTTAGCTACCCTTGCCTCCTATATTTTGGATTTTATAGAGTTTTTGTTCTTCCAGGAGACTGGCTGAGTTCATGCTGCACACTAATCCCCAGAACCTGGGGTTTTTTTTGTTGTTGTTCAGTCGTTTAGTCGTGTCCGACTCTTCGTGACCTCATGGACCATAGCACGCCAGGCCTTCCTGTCCTCCACTGTTTCCTGGAGTTTGCTCAAATTCATGTTCATTACATCGGTGATGCTATCTAACCATCTCATCCTCTGCCGTCCCCTTCTCCTTTTGCCTTCAGTCTTTCCCAGCATCAGGGTCTTTTCCAGGGAGTCCTCTCTTCGTAATAGGTGGCGGAACCTGGGTTAACAAACCACATTTGCTATGTACAGGGCTGAAACTAGGGGGGCAAGCGGGGCATGTGCCCCGGGTGCCACGCTGGGGGGGGGGGGCAAAATGACAAAATAGTATTTGTATACTGAATGTTTCCTGGGCGGGTGCAGAATCCATGTTTGGCCCGGGTGACACAGACCCTAATTGCCCTTCTGGCTACGTATAACACATTAAGGCCAAACAACCTGTATTAGGACTTGATTTGATGACTCTGATCACACAAAATGCAGAGGCAATAACTGGGTTCTACAATATGTTGCAGTGCATTCTATCCATTTTTGCCTAGCCTTCCATATTGCATGAATACGGCCATTGTCTCAGTTTCTGAAAGTGGATTGCTCTGATTTTTTTTAAAAATATATTCCTATAGGATATATATGAACATGAATTTGAGTAAACTCTGGGAGACAGTGGAGGACAGGAAGGCCTGGCGTGCTATGGTCCATGAGGTCACGAACAGTCGGACACGACTAAACGACTGAACAACAACAATAGGCTATTTACTCAGAAGTAAGTCACACTCTTGTCTTGGGTCTGGCTTCCAAGTTTCTGCCTTGCGTTTTTTTTTCAGCATGAAGGCAGACCCTCACTTTATGAAGTCCACTATGAGTCTTACATTTTGTTGTTTGCATCGTTATTCCATCAATGTTGAACAGTCATGATAGGTTAGAGTTCCTGTTTGAGATTTGGGGTCTGGAGATCTGTCTAGTTCCCTCTGAAGTATTCCCGCCCTTGTTACCGACCTCATTTTGATGGATGCAAACATTGATTTCTCACTGACATTTAATAGATTCTTTTTTTTTTCCAGGTCACAAACATGCCACCTTCGGTGTCCTTCGCCATCGGGTTAATGGATACACATCTTTGACAGTTGCTGAAATTTTCAGCCAAAGAATTCTCTTCAGTTTTAGAGGGATGAACTGTGGATAGTTTGGCAGCTACCTTCGACCACACCATTTTGCAGACCAATTGGAGAGAGAAAATATCTATTCAGAATGCTTTCAAATCAAATCAGTTTATTACAGCCATAAAGCCAGATACAGTAAAATATCCAATAGTAGAACAGTTACATACATCTATATATATAACAGAAAAACAATGAATATAATAGGATCTAAAAATAAATAAGAATATATAATAATTCCATTTCCACTGGGGCTGAGGAAAGATAACGCCTTTATGGAATTTTTTATTTATTCCTGACTTAAAAATCATAATGGTGGGGGAACTCAAAAAAGTTGATACTGATGTGACCCTTTGCTTCAAATAATGTTTGCATTTGGGATGGGAGGCATTTCCTGGCCAGATTAATTTTCCTCCAGACAGTAATGGAAGAGAATCCATCCATTCCCCGCCCCCCCCCCCCCCGCCATCTTTTACATCCCCCAGGCTTAATTATTCTGAATGCATAAGTTTTCTTTCCTTGATGAGCCATTGGAAGCATTTTCTCAGGTTCACAGTTCCAACTGCACCTAATTCCTGTTAAATTGGAAAGTTCTCCAGTGCTTGCAAGACAGCTAATACCTCCCTACACACTGCAGATAGACACACAATAGAAGTCCAGAGGAAGGCATTCAAAATCTGCCCACACTTTGCATTTAGATTCCTAAGCTCCTACCTGTTCAATTATCATTAAAGACAGGCTTGAGATGCAAAATACAGCTCTGATGCTGAGGTCTCCAGAGGATGCTGGAATGTTGATGCATTGCTCAGAACTGGGAAGCTAAAACTTGCTTAATAAAAGAGACAGGGAGAAAGAATGAATTCTAGTAGTCTTCCAGCAAGAAGTTAGAAGCAAACTGAAAGAAGGTGGAACCAGATGTTGCTACTTGCCATTGCAGATGTTGCCTTCTCCTTTCCCTTTTCCATCTCTCTTTCTCTCTTTCCTGGCAACATTTACTGTAACAAAGAAGTTTGAAATCAACACACAATGAGCTTACCAATTCCTACTCCACTTTGCTGCAAAGGCTGGGGCTGGTTTTGGAGGGAGATGGAAGGGATGAAAACTTGTATCGCAGTGACCTAATGGCATTTTTACCAGCTTTGCTGGAAAAGAGTTCAAGAAGATTAAAAAAAAAAAAGGGGGGGGGCTTTCCCCAGAAATGTCAATTTCAACAGCATTAGCCAAGAAGTATATAATGGAACACAGGTCTTGACTGACATTTTTCCTAGTGTATTATGTAAAATTACTCATGGGTTGCATTGATATGGAGACTGTGATGTTTCTTGATGCAACTATCTACCAGGCCAAGGAACTCAAGTGAATAATTCATAGCAAGAAACAGAACTGGGACTGATGCCCTGCATGTCTGCAGAGATGGAGGAACAATCTTTTCCTTTGTGCTCGATAGTTGGATGCAACTGTACACCAACAATACTTAACTCTACCTAAGACCTAACTATGCATTCAGTGCACAATCCCATCCTGGGACTAATTCTGAACTTCAAACTTCATGGCTGAAGCACCTGACCTAGTTTTGACGTTTTCTTGCTTCTTCAACATCTTGTTTTTTCATAACCACATCTGATGAAGAGTTCTGGAGAAGCTGGAAGCCTGCAGTCTTTTATCTCATTTGGTGGGATCTAAGCAAAGAATTGCCATACTATGAATAATGAAAAGCAAGCAATTATTTCCCCAGTGATAATGTGAAAGCTGGACACTGAGAAAAATCAAGAGAAAGAAGATAGATGCCTTTGAATTATGGATTTGGAGATGGTTACTAAGTGTGTCATGGACAGGAAGAAGAACCAATCAATGAGTCCTGATGAAATAAATATTGGCTGCTCCTTCAGGCAATTATCTGCAAGCTGAAATGCTCGTATTTGGGACATTTGTGGTGCAAGCAGATCACACACCAGAGAAAAACAATCATGCTTGGCAAGATTGAAGAAGTAGAACGGGGAGACAGCAGGTAAGATGGCTGGACAAAGTCAGGGATATCTTTGGAAAGTGCCTGTTGCTTTATATCTTTGTTTTTTGTTCAGTAGACTGCCCAGAGTCATCAACATGTTGGGCAGCCTTAGAAATGGGGTAAACAAACAAAGAAATAAAGTATCCGTTTCGGGATCACCACTACTGGTCCTTGGCCAGGAATCGTTCATGGAAATTTCTTCAGTTGTCCCATCTCCATGAAATATTGCAATGTTATCTGATGATTTCTAGTTAGTGGTGTTAGTGAGATGTTCTGGTCCGAAGGAGGAGGAGGAAGAGGAGCAGCAGCAGCAGCTGTGGATTGTCACCAGGAACAAAACAAGTTAGAGGTGTTTTTTCTATATAGGCATAAAGAACTGGGCCTGACTCAGTGACATCTAAGTAACTCACTAACTATAAATGTTGGATTGTAGGCCAGAAGTACATTATACAAGTCTCAACAACTTGACCTCATTCCATTTTAAAGAACATAAGAAATGTCACTATTGTGCTTTATCTTTTCTTTCACATGTGGATATCGTACTTGGGTCACCTAAATAAAAGATCCACTCCTTTTGTTAACCTAAAAATTCCACTTAGGTGAATGCAACCTAAATCAAAGGGACAGGATGCTAGCAGAACATGACAGATGATGATGATGATGATGATGATGATGATGATGATGATGATGATAGCAATTCATGCATTAAATGATCACAGAAAGCCATCACTCTGTGTAGGCATTGTTTAACAAGATTGTTTGCTGTTTTAACACCACAACACACACAATTTGTTGCAATTACATATATAAGTGCAGAAGTAGTCAATTTAATGTGAGAACAAAGTATATTCAGGGTATTCTGTTATTTCAGATCAGTCCAAGATTCCTCTATGAAGTGGTGAACAGTGGTTGCCTCACAAGACAACTGTCATAAATAAAAGGGAGAGAGGAACTGGGTCATCAAGGTAGCAAATTAATAACAGAAAAGATAGGAAGGAACAGAGGAGATGAAGACCAAATCTTTGACTTCCAGACAAAGTAATGATGCAAAAGCCAATGGATGAAGCTGAATACTACTGTCTCTGATAGTATTCTGTGGATGAAAAACACCCATTGAACCACTCAAATATGGCCTTTGATTGTGTTCATTCATGGCTGTTCAGGCCAACTATTTTAATTGAATTGCTCCTTTACCTTCTTCTGTGTGATGCCATCCAGTTTGGGATCACACAGTGATGAGAGAACACCACAGTTTTGAATAACTAAGTAGATGTGGCTACGTAATAGTATTGTGAAGCCAGTTCAGAGTTATAGCTTCTTGTGATATGCCCCGTCAGATGTAGCCACATGATGAAGGTGTGAAACCAATTCAGAGTAAGGGGAGTACGCGTAACGTACAAGCTAAATAAGTGAACCTTATCATCTTGTTCATAAATAATTATTAAGCATCTCTTTTTTTCAAGGGATTATATGACAGTTTTCCCGCACATTTTATTATTTATTTATTAAATTTCTATGACCGCCCATCTCCCCCTCAAGGAGGGACTCTGGGCGGTTCACAACCACAACATCATTAAAATACAATAAAAGCAACAATAAAAATATAAATACAATAAAACCCAAGTGGCTTTATATTTATAATATTTTGAAATAAAAAGATATCAGCCCTGTAGTGCATAGAATTCAATTAGTTTCATTAGCTTGAAGCAGTTTATAATACAACAAACAAGATGAATGTAATATTCATAGAGCAGAGAGCAGGAGAAAGCCATACACCAGTGTTTCTCAACCTTGGCAACTTTAAGATGTGTGGACTTCAACTCCCAGAACTCCCTAGCCAGCATGGCTGGCTGGGGAATTCTGGGAGTTGAAGTCCACACATCTTAGAGTTGCCAAGGTTGAGAAACACTGCCATACACTATGCAATGCATTTCCTGCTTTTCTTAAAGGAAACAGGGAGAGTAAAATACTGGAAAGGCTAAATTAATTTGCAATAGTTAATTATAGCTGGTCAGTTTTCCCATTGGTCATAATATGGCTTAGACAGCAATTTAATGTGCAGGTACAATATTAGCAAATGGGTCCATTTGTCTCCTTGGTGTGTGAAAAGGAACTTCAGCTGCTTATTCCTGAATGCTGTGAAAGACAAAAAACTCCCTGATTTTCTCCTCCGAAAAGATCTGGCAACCTCGCCCGAGAACTCCTGGCCCGGCCCCCTCCCTTGAGCAAGTCCATCCCCACCGCCCGGTCCCTCACCCTCTTCTCCAGATCTCCTCTTCCCCTCAGCAAGACACCAGGCGCCTCTTCTGATGAGTCAAGAACCCTCTCTGAGGGCCAGGTGCCCTTGGCCAGCTTGCCAGTGTCTGGTGGCATCTGGAGGTGGGTGGGCAGGAATGCCAGCTCAAGGTAGCACATTGTGTTTAACTGAGCCCCAGCTCATGCTGGGATGATGCCAGCCCGCAGACTAACTCAGCTGGCATGCGAGGGGATCCCTGCCGGGTCACTGCTACATATCCGGATCCTCTCCAAAGGCGTAGGGGTTCCAGAGAACAATATTCTTTATTTCTCCCCCTGCTTCCTTCTTTAAGCCTCCTCTTCGGATCTGATCTGCCAGGCAACTGCCTGCATTGGCAAGCAACGGACTTGCATAATTGCACTTTAAAATGCTCCCAGCGTCTCTTTTCCCATTTTCTCCTTGGATCTGGAAGTCAGCCCCAACTTGAGGATCCTCGTTATTCCATGCTTTGGGTCTTATTGCTGGATTTCTACTGTTTTATGTACTTATTTCCTTTCTTCCTGGGGCTTGTAGGCCCTCCAATCCCTCTGTGTGTGTGTGGCTGTATCTGGATTACTTCGTAGTGACTTTGACGCCTGTTGACTGCTGGCCAGTTGAAAAACAATTTCTTTGCTCAGACCTTCTTCCCTTGACTTCTGCTCTCTGCCTTTTCCCAGGCTGTAAGCAATAACTTTTATTTATTATTTTTATCCCTGCCATCGTTTTATTTCTAATTTAATGTTTTCATATATTTCCATTGCATTCAGTCAAAAGGCGGTGCTAAAAATGCTCCAGCTACCGCATAACTGCGTTTCTCCCAAATGCTCGTAAGCAAATGCTGAAGAATTTGCAGCCCAAAGTGTAACCATCCTTGAAGTCAGGACTGCCAGGTGTACAGGCTGGATTCAGAAGGGTGAGGTGCACTTGAGATTTCTGTGATGATCTTGAGTTCAAACCTCCAGTATACACTCCTCAATGCAGTTATTTTGAATTGCAGAATAAGGTTTATTAAGGATACATGTAACTCAAAGCATTTCTAAAGACCTGAATGAGGATTCCCACCAAAAGAATAAAATTTGAAACTTCCCTTCCTCTAATGTGCCAGCCCACTCTCTGCCAGTGCTGTCAACGTTGGTTTTCCCAGTCCTTGGCAACCCCCTCCTCTCTCCATCTTGCAGGTGCTCGACCTTGACAATCAGGAAAACAGTATCTAATAGTCCTGGGCGTCAGCTGGAATGCACTCCCCCTCCCAAGTGCTGAATTCTCTGTCTCCGGCTGACACGCATCTTACTGAGCGTCCCAAGCGTGTTTTAGTAATGGCAGGATTCGCATAGGTACAATCCTGACAATTACCTTGCTAACATCTGATGTATAATGGACATGGAGAGGTATAGATGTTCATCAGTAATATACTACCCAAGAACAATTGATGCTCTCATATTCTAGTGGTAGGAGGTAATTTGGGGTTGGAGGCACATTTGACATATTGAGAATAAGTGGTGGGTATACAAACTGGTTGCATACTCAAAATAAACAAAAATATCTATTCAAAACACAACAAAATGCATATTCAAAAACGGGTGCTACAGCTGTGAACTCAAAGTCTTTCCTGCAATAATGATGATGCCAGAGGATGGTAGTTTATTTTTTTATTTATTTCTCCAATCTCTCCAACCATTTATTTATTTATATCACCGCCCATCTCCCCCCATAGAGGGGACTCTAGGCGGTTTACAAGTTAGCAATTAAAAGATATAAAAACATATAAAATACAATAAACAATATATATAACCAACCATAAGTTAAGTTAATTAAAAATATATAGAACCCAAGAGGCTCTGATGTCATATTTAAAAGAACTCTATGGCGCAAGCCATCCCCATGAGGAGCTGTCACTCTTCCCATCCCAAGTGAGGTGGCAGAGCCAGGTCTTCAGTTGCTTTCGGAAGGTCATAAGTGTGGGGGCTTGCCTCACCTCCAGGGGCAGAATATTCCAGAGGGCGGGTGCCACTGCTGAGAAGGCCCGCCTCCTGGACCCCGTCAGATGGAATTCTCTTGTAGACGGGGTCCGTAGCAAGCCCTCTGCATAACCGGGTGGGGCGGGTCGATACTCTGGGGATGAGGCGGTCCCTTAGGTAACCTGGTCCCATGCCATGTAGGGCTTTAAAGGTGACAACCAACACCTTGAATTGGACCCAGAAGCAAACTGGTAACCAATGCAGCTCGCGCAGCAGAGGTGTCACATGTGCCGATCTTGGGGCACCCATAACTGCGTGCGCAGCCGCATTCTGGACCAGTTGAAGCTTCCGGATACTCTTCAAGGGTAGCCCCATGTAGAGTGCATTGCAATAGTCTATATGGGAGATGACCAGGGCATGAGTGACTGTACGGAGGGCATCTTGGTCCAGGAAAGGGCGTAGCTGGCGTACAACTCGAAGTTGCACAAAGGCCCTTCTGGCCACGACTGCCACCTGCTCTTCCAGCAGGAGTCGTGAGTCCAGAAGGACCCCCAGGTTCTGCACTGTATCTGAACAGGGTAGTGCCACCCCATCCAGATCTAGAGATGACAACTCTCTGGATCTCGAGGCACCATCAATCCACAGCCACTCCATCTTACCAGGGTTCAGCTGAAGCCTGTTGTTCCCCATCCAGGCCCCCACAGCCTTCAGACACTGAGAAAGGGCAGCCACTGCATCACTTACCTCACCCGGGATGGAGATATATAGTTGAGTATCATCAGCATACTGATGATACCTCATCCTGTGTTGGCGGATGATCTCACCCAGCGGTTTCATGTAGATATTAAATAAGAGAGGGGAGAGAACCGAACCCTGCGGCACCCCACAAAGTAGGGGCCGAGGGTCGGACCTCTCATCTCCTATTACCACCGATTGGGATCGGTCTCGGAGGAAGGAGGTGAACCAGCGCAAGACCACGCCGCCCACCCCCAACTCCCAGAGCCGTCCCAAAAGGATACCATGGTCAATGGTATTGAAAGCCGCTGAGAGGTCAAGAAGAGCCAGGATGGATGCACTGCCTCCATCCCGCGCTCGCCAGAGATCATCTGTAAGTGCGACCAATGAAGTTTCCACACCATATCCCGGCCTGAACCCTGACTGAAAGGGGTCTAGATAATCCGTATCATCCAGAATCCTCTGGAGCTGTAATGCCACCACTTTCTCAACCACCTTCCCCAAAAAGGGGAGGTGGGAGACGGGACGAAAATTGTCCAACACTGTAGGGTCCAGAGATGGCTTCTTGAGGAGGGGGTGCACCAGCGCCTCCTTAAAAGCAGCCGGAAACACTCCCTCACCCAAGGATGTAGTCACCATTGCATGGACCCAACCACACGTCACCTCCCTGGCTGCTTTCACCAGCCAGGAGGGGCATGGATCAAGATGACAAGTAGTGGCTCTTACAGTCCAGAGGATCCTGTCCACTTCCTCAGGCCCAACAGGATCAAACCGTTCCCAGATAACCGGGCAAAGACGTTCCCTTGGCATCTCCCCAGACCATGCATCACGCTTGGAGTCCAACTTAGAACGAATCTGAGCGATTTTATCCATCAGATGCTCCGAAAATTCCTCCGCACGGCCCTGAAGGTGGGCCACTGGCCCCACCTTACCTAGGAGAGATCGAGTAATCCTAAACAGGGCCGTCGGGCGGCATTCTGCGGATGCAATAAGAGCGGAGAAATATTGATGTTTCGCCACTCTTACCGCCACAAGGTAGGCCTTAACGGCGGCTCTAGCTTGTGTTCAGTCGGATTCGGTCTTTGTTTTTCTCCAGCGGTGCTCTAGATGTCTCTTAACTCTCTTCAGCACCCTCAACCCCTCCGTGAACCACGGGGAGTATCGGGTCGGATGGGACAAGAGAGGCCGCATAGGCGTGATCCTGTCCAAGGCTCCGGCCGCTTCCTTATTCCAGGCTGCGGCCAGCACCTCCGCTGGACTGTGCAGTAGATCCTCGGGTATAACCCCCAGCTCCCTCTGAAACCCTATCGGGTCCATTAGTCGCCGGGGGCGGACCGATCGAATAGGTCCAGCCTCCCTGCGGAGTGGGACAGCATATGAGAATCTCAGGGCCACCAGGGCATGATCCGACCATGACAGCGGGGAAAGATGTAACTCTCCCCCCAGATCACTCTGCCACTGCTCCGACAGGAAAACCAAGTCCGGAGTGAGACCACTGTCACGAGTCGGGTCCCGAATAATCTGGACCAGGCCCATGGCCGCCATGGTAGCCATGAACTCCTGAGCTGCCTCTGAGGCATGTCCCAGGGACGGCAGATTGAAATCCCCCAGAACCATAAGTCTGGGGAATTCCACCGCCAACCCCGAGATGGCCTCAAGCAGCTCGGGCAGGGAGGTTGCTATGCAGCAGGGAGGCTGGTACAGCAGCAACACTCCCAACTGCTCTCGGGAACCCAACTTGAAGAACAGAGTCTCACATCTGGCCACCTGTGGAGCCATGGCCCTAAAGGCCACTATAGACTCTCAGATGACTACTGCCACCCCTCCTCCCCTACCCTGATCTCTCGGCTGGTGCCATACCTGAAACCCGGCCGGGCAGATCTCCGAGAGGGCAATCCCTCCTCCAGGGCCCAGCCAGGTTTCGGTAATACACGCCAGGTCAGCCCCCTCCTCCGTGATCAAATCACATATGAGGGGGCCCTTGTTATTAACCGATCTGGCGTTAAGCATCAACAGCCAGAGACCAGGGCACCTGAGGGTCCGCTGACCAGGGCCTAGGTTTGAATCCGGAGGGCCGGAACACACCACCGGTAGCAAACACTGGGGGCGTCTTCCCCAACGATGGCCTGCCCTCCGGTTCCCGCCATAACATCCCGACCCGTCACCACCTCAATAGGACAACCCGTCCCATAGCCCCTAGCGTCACCAGGCCCAGTTGCCTCCACCACCAGACCTCCAAAAACCCTAGGTTGAAACCGGGGTCCCCTCTCCCATGCACACATCTCCTATACCCACTCAGCCTCAGAGGGCAGTAGGACCACCAGTGCACCAGCTTTTGCTCTCGGCACTGGTAGAACCCAACTGCCCCCTAACCACTCACTCCACACTTACTGCACCCCCCTCAGCCTCTCTCACTGGTTGGAGGGGGCACCATCCACTCCTGCCCCCCACCTGTCTCTCACTCAGGGGCGGGCACTCTTATATACAATCACCCAACTCCGGCCTCCCCCCGGGTCTCTCACACCCCGGAGGAATACCACTTTCATACCAAGGGGACTCCAAATCTCTGCCACCTCTAACGGATGGAGAAATGGAAGATGTTTTCCAATCCTAGGCTCCTTCCTCATTATCTTATTAAAATATGTTATAATCTAGGATTTTAAGATGGTAAAAATCTTGAGGGCCACCTCACCATAGAGTCCTATTCCTAATATCAGAGCTTATCGCTCACAGAGCTGGTCTTACTACGAGGATCCGTAGTCTCCCCAAAGTCTATAACTCCACTCCAGGCCCGTCATAAACTTCCCCCTAAGGGGATAAGATCTTTCACGACCACCAGGGAGGAAGCCAGGGTCCACAAGGTTTGCCAACACCCATCCAGGACTACAGGGGGTCCATTGGAGTCTGCCACGATCTTTCAAATTCACAGCATAATCAAAGAAATGCGGAGTCCACTGTCATTCTTCAGGCCCTCCGCACTTCGCCCTCGTCTTCGCAGCTTTGGCACCAGATGCTCTGTCGCCGTCAACCACACTCGCCCCACCACCACTCTTCCGGGAGGGTCAGCCGACACCGAGGTAACAGGAATTCACCGGGGAGTCACCACAATTTACAAGGGTTCCACCTGGGTCCACAGCAAGGCCCCCCAAAAACACAAAGTCTACTGCCGTCTGCTGCTGCCGTCTGTTATAGGGATTCTACTGCCGTTGGGCTCCGCCCCCGTCTCCAGAGCTTCACAACGCTCTGCTTCTGGCTACACTCTCTCACTCCTCCAGGGAGGCCAGCCGCTTCCAAGGTAATAATAGGTGATAGTAAAGGTTCGGCGAGGGATCACCATAGGTTGCAGGGGGGTCTATCTGGGTCCACAGGGGAATACACCGGGTTCAACAGCTGCACTCCATTACTCTGCCGTTTCCTCCGCTGTTCTTTCTAGAGGGTCCAGCCATCTCCACCTCAGCCACAAGTTCAAAAAAAAAGCCGAGGAACCCATAGAATTCTCTCCCAAACCCCAAACCAATATATTGGGGCGGGAGAAAGAGTTGAAAACGGGGGTTCTGGGAGACCAGGATCCTCTCGTCCCGGAGCAGCAACTAGCGACTGCTCCCAGTCGCCATCTTGGATTCCAATAGTTTGCTTGCTTGCAGGCCAGCTTTCAATATAATTGTTTGAAGTTTTAAAAGTTAAGTTGTACAGGGAGCCTAGCAAGAACCAAGGAAGGGTCAGCTGCACTATCTTGTCTGTCTCCATTATGTAATATCACATCTAGCCATTTTTAAAAATTATTTTCATGGTCCCATAAACATTCCAAGAGGTGCTATCGGTGTGACCTCCATCTTCCGTGTCATTCATTGACCCTGATGAGAAGATGTGGCAGGTGCCAGAAGACAACTGAGGAAGGCCATCAGACTCAGTGACCTTCACTCTGTTCTTGCATTTCTCACTCCCTCTAACCTGGTCCCATGTTAAAAGATTGCCTCCAAGTGCTCCAGTATCTTCTAAGCACGATCACCATACTTAGGAATAGATACTATCACTCCTAAAGGCCTAAAATGGGTGAGAAGGGGAATGAGAAGAATTCTTCCATTTCCTTGCTTCCATGAATTCCTGCATTCTCTTGGAGATGTGCCCATCATCATGCTGTTCCCTTTTAGGGTAAGTCTCATTATGCAGAAATCAGAAAAGGTGTCAGAAAAAGTAAGCCAAAGAAATTAAGCCATAAAAGAAGAAAAAGTGAAGGAAACATAGCTAAAACTAGTTTTCACCAACAGCACCTGCTACGTATATCTATCCATAATGTTCCACCCCATATTTCTACTAAGCCCAAGTCCAATTTGCACATTGTCTTTTATTCATTATCAGTGTTAGCATTGTATACAAGAATCTGGATATTATCTAATTTCCCCCTCCATTAGAAAAGATCTCAGACAGCCCCAAATAAGCATCTTTGATTTAAGAGGCTCCTGATTAAGGCATTTAATGTATTCCAATGATTTCCCTCCCCCCCAGCAAAGCTATTTATAAAGAATAACACATCTGTATGACACAAAGTCACTTTTTGAATAACAAAGCACTAATTAGAGGAAGGTAATGTATCTCCGCTTGGCAGTTTGGGAAAAGGAAAAAAAAGTGATGGTGTAAGTAGATCACTTTTTCAAAAATAGCCCAGACCCCACATTATTTATCTTAGAGTGGGGGCCAATAAAAGGAGGCATGATGAAAGTATGTAAAAAATCAGTAATGGCACAAAGAAAGCCCAAGGATAAAGAAACACAAAAAGAATATCAAAAGGGCCTCTTTCGGATCAGATCAAATTGGCTCAACCTCACTTAACATCCAATTTCCCATGATGGATAACCAGATGCTTCCAAGAGACCTTGAAGCAGGGCAGAAAGCAATAATCTTCTTTCATAGTAATCAATCAAACAATCAATAGCATTTCCCCACTTTGAGTTTTCCAAGCTATGTTAGTTCTGGACATGGAAATTTTGTTTGGCTCCTGTAGCTCATAGCTGTTGATTGCAATCATAGAATTATGGAGCTGGAAACGAATCCAAGGATTATCTAGTCTAACCTGTGCCCTGGAAGGAGAAGCAATTAAACCATCCATGAGACATAGTTGCCCATCCTCTTCTTAAAAACCTCTGGAGATGGAGAACCTCCATAAGTGAACCCTTTCACTGTTGAATAGGTCTTACCATCTGGAATGCATTCCTTCTATTTAGATGAAATCTACTGTACGTACCTGCAATTTACACCATTATTTCTGATCTGGCCTGGAGAGGCTCTATTCTGCTTTGTTAGAGGTAACAGGGCAAAATAAATGCCAGATAAAGCAGCCAGATGATACCCCAGTCACCACACCGGACTCTGCCCAGGAGAGTCCAGAACGGAGCAAATCTGAGTGAGTTTACCAGTAAAAATGTTGTGCTAATTGTCACAGGAGACATATGGACACTCCAAGGGCTGGCTTTACTCAAGAGGGAATTCACCACCTGAAACAGGGGCACTGGATAACAACTTGCCAACCCCATAAAGGAGAATCCAGAATGCCACAGAGAAGGCCTGAACATGTGATTAGTGGTTCTATGGGTTTACTGATCCTTGATACAGGTTTTTTTTTTGATTAATGGAATTCTTTGTTATTATCTTGTTCACCACCCAGAGTTTCTTGGCTAGATGGCCAGCCACCTAAATTGGATTAATGAGCAAACAAACAAATAAATAAACATGGGCACATACCCATGCTCAGTCATTTTTGCTGTTAGTCTTCTCCATCTGTCTTCTGGACATTACCTCTTCCACTTCATCTCCCAGAAATGGTTCTCTGAAAACCAGGGGGATGCTCCAGGTCAGTCAACTTTCCCAGTTCCTTCGGCCTATCCTCATAGGGCATATCAGATTATTATATCCACATTGCCATCCCCTGAACCCTCTCTAATCTGTCACGGTCATCTCAACCTACATGTTTGTTTGTTTGTTTGTTTGTTTATTTTGTATTTATGTATTTATTTATTCGATTTATCACCGCCCAACTCCCTCAAGAGGGACTCTGGGCGGTTTACAATCAAGCATAATTAAATGTACTACAAATATAAATAAAATTAAATAAAACATTAAAATAATAATTCAAGAATATAATAAAATAATGAAGTCCAGATGGCAGTATCTTCTTTAAAACCATGGAAAGGGCATTCTAGGGCCACCCTAAGGCATTCGCCATCCCCAAGGGTGTACACTCTTCTTCCTGCCCCAGGCCTGTTGACAGAACCAGGTCTTGAGTTTTTTCTGGAAGTCCAGGAGCGAGGGGGACTGTCTTACCTCCGGGGGGAGAATGTTCCACAGAGCAGGAGCTACTGCAGAGAAGGCACGCATCAGTGACTTCATTGTGTTAGGCCATGAAGAAACATTTCCATCACAGAGTAATAGTTCCACTATGGCTGGTTTCCAGGAAGGACTTTCTCTCTGACGTCTGGAGAATAAAGTGGAGGTCAGGTGCAGTCCTGCTTAGGTGTCCAAGACCTTGCTATATGGAGCACACTGGAAGCTAAGCAGAACGCCATCATGGAATATTTTTATCATGACTTTAATCAACCCATGACTAGGTCAGACAACACAACAGGACAATGGACAAAAAGTACTATCTTGAAGGTGAATCTGATGACTACACATACAGTATGCGCATGCTTACAGCTTTCACACCATAACATATCTTATGAACTTTCCATTAGATGCCCATAAACATTTACAAGTAAGTATAATTTGTGATGGAATATTTTTGAAGGATAACTATAATAGCGTGTGTGTGTGTGTGTGTGTGTGTGTGTGTGTGTGTGTATTTGATTTAGGCACCACTTGACTTCAGACTGACTCTTGAGCATCAGGATCTATGTCTGTGCACATACTAACTCATTATGAAATGGAAGAAGAAGAGAGAAAAAAATAAAAAGAGGGGGAGGAGGATGAGATGACAAAACCAGGACATTCAGGAGAATACTGTCAACTTTACTGATTCCTTACAGGCTTGGGTCACATCTGGTTATGGCACCAGTCTTTATTTTCTGCTGCACCCTTGTTTGCGACTCTCTGCCTAGGAGCCTTGGCTGCAGGACCCTGAGGGAGATCCCAAGATGCATCATTGATCTGGCCCTTTCAGAAACATCCTTTCTGAATCCTTTTATGAATCTTCATAAAAATCACAGCACATCTTCTACAGTAGGTCATTTTGTCTAACTTCCTGCTCAGTGTGGGTGATGTGGCACCCCATATAGATGGCTGTCCTGCTTCTTTTGAAGGCCACCCACAGAATGATCATCCAACCCCACGAGGTGGTTGCATTCTTATCCTCAAGGAATTGATTTCAATGTGCCATGAAACTGCCACTTCACATGTTCTGAATTCAGCTGAGAAAACTTGGCTTCTGGCTCCATGAACCCAAATCATTACCAGGAAATTTCGTCCATTTCAACTTATGTGTCTTGAATTGAGTGACTTCTATTTCAGTAGAAGAATGGAGAATTTTTTTTTGAAAGCATACCTGGGCTGAGCCATCGCTTCCATTCTGGAGTGCCTTTAAAATGAGCATGTAAATGTCCATGGCCGCCCTATGCCAGAGAAATACTTGTTGTAGCTCTATAAGTAATTGTGGGACAAACATCTGGAATTCATGCAAGAAACCCAAATCAGAGGGGAATCTAAGCCACTCCAGATTGAGTCCTGCACCTCAAGAGCTGTGGGTGGGTTTCCACTTAGCGAAAAGGCAGCCAACATTCGTGATTTCTCCCAGCTGAAAATAGAAGGATTTTGACAGAAGAAGATGACACTTCTCTACATTCCTTCCAATTGAGTGGGCTAGGTAATCAAGCCACATGGCTGTGGACCAGTTCCAGTTATCTTTATGTATTTATTTCCTGACAAGTTTCAATTGCAAGTTCATGTTATTTACTGTTGCTACTCCCTTGGAAAGGAGAAATGCTTGATTCACTCTTAAATCTGGCATTTCACTCTACCTTGTGGCTTATGATGGGACTGCAATCTTTCTGAATAACACGTTTCCAGTGCTACACAAATCTTGGGGACTCCGAGCATGCTCTGCATGTATCTGAGTGGTGCCTAAAAATTGTCTACTAAGTTCTTCTTTGAAGAAACATCTGAAAGGGCATCCATGTGTTGTTCTTTTTATTGATAAGATAAACTTGAGCTGCTGTGGCTGAAAATGAGGCAAAGAAAGTGTTGAAGATTTTTAAAAGTTTTCTGTAATATTCATTGGTTTTTATATATACAAATGAATTACATTCTGTATGGCCAGCCTTCCTGTAAAAATCTGAAATCCCATACTACCAAACAGAGACTTCAAAACGGAGGTTTTCAAAGAATACAGCATTTTATTTGATCAAGTGAGATGCCGGGTGAGTCCAGTCCCTCTGCACACAACCTGGGCTGAGCAGGGATGGACTGACTATCCCATGGAGGTCAGTAGGAGATTATATGAGGTACAGATCAAAGGTAAAAGAGGTTAACATGTTGTCACATAGCGTTTAATCATATGATTTACAAACAAGTTGCTTTGGATTTTATTATCTCTTCCTTCCTAGCATCTTCAGACATGGACACGAAAAGAAAATAGTTTAACAATCATAAGATAGAGCAGTGCCAAGAATAAATCACCCTCCTTTGATGATTCCTCCCAGTTCCCTCTGCCAGTGTCTGCATGACCCTGGGGCTATGCTATACTCCCCTTCTGGCTGGCCTAATTATCTTCTTGCATTTCAAAAGAAAAACATTCACACACCTTCTTATCTCTCCTTTACAATGGGGCTTTTCTCTTAGTGAGGCTTCTGCTCTCTAAACAAATACTAGTGTGAAAAGGAAGGAATTGATTACTATGTTTATAAAGGGAAAGTCTACTACCAATACTAAAAATGTTTCTTGTGTATATTAAAAATGCTAAAACCTACAAAAGTTTATTAGAACCTTTAAACTATAAACTACAATGGGGGGGGGGGGGGCTAGGCCCAACAATCCCCCGTTTTCTTAGCATGGCATGCTTGCCATGCACCAGATGGTGGCGCTCTTTGGGCATGGTAGTGAGGACCATCCTTTTACCAGAGGGATTGATTGTATTTTTTTTTTCAGAAACAAACATAACTTCCCCCGTTTTCTTATGAGGATGGTCTAGTGACAAAATGTATGTTTCCAGGTGACAGGCCCCACCCATTTGATGATGTGTTTGGGTGGTGGCTCGCAGACCCATCTTTGATAGTGTTTTGGAAGTGTAACAGAGTTGTTAATGCCCTTTGAAAACAGATTAAGACATTGGAGTGTTTATGCAAAACAAAATCAAATGTAGTAAGAGTTTGTGTCTTTCCCATTAGTCCCTTCCCATGGGTAGCAGAAAAAGATTATACAAAAGTTCAACAGAAGTCATGGTTGCTTAGTCTTGTGGTGAAATTTTTAAGCAACACAAATTCTCTCAGCTGGAATGGAGGGATCCAGTCACTTAGAGGGGCAGTGGCCCTCATTGTCTTCCAGAGTGTTTGCGCTGTTTCTGGAAGGATAAAACTGTTTGACAGTTAGTTTATTTTCTCTGTCAACCATAGAAGCACTGAGATGGTAGGTAGGAAGCCCCTACCACTCTTTGTGGGTCCTTGACCTAGAAGAAGCTCTAGTGTATAATAGCTTGAGTGTTACAAAGTCCTTTTAGATGTCATTGTTGAGACAGAATCGTTGGGAACCATCCAGAAGGAACCGTTCCAAGGAGCAGCATAGAGACATTGCAGGCAGCAGTTTCAGCATCTGAAAGAAAGTTCTCATAGACAACAACATAGGAACTAGAAACATAGGTACACAGACTGAAAGACACCAGATTATTGAGCAGCCTTTTTAGCAACCTCCTCAGGAAAGGGGAAGTGCATCCAAAGGTAAAGCAATCCAGGCCATTGAGAGCAATATGGTGGCTTAAGGTGATGAAGAATCTTCTTAGTTTCCATAGGCACCTGTAGCATAGCAAACACCAAAAGTCAGTGAAGATATCTCTGCAAATAGAACAAGCTTGAGTCAAGGCAGAAGTTTAGCTGCTTGGCCCCCCCAAAGAAGGTGACAAGGGTTGTACACAATAGATGAAATTGCAGCCCCTATTAATTGGAGTCCGTCAACTGAGAAGAGAAGACCCATCCAAAAAGAGTTCAGAGACAAGATACTGTAGGGGCACATTGGTAAGACCTGAGCAAGCGTCCTTCATCGGGGTATGGTTTGCAAACAGTCATGTTGTTGACTTCTTTCCATCTGTAATCTCAGGAAACAAAGTTGCTGGGTTCAAAGTCGTACACCACTTTGAAGTCACACTTGGAGTAGCTAAAAGGTTTACTTCATAAGCGGCTAAATGCTGATGTGTAGAGGAACAAAACATAGTTAATAGAAAACCCATAAACAAGTTAAACAGGCATCCTACTGTATCATGAGCAAAAGAGTCCAGTTATACAGAACAGTGGGCTACAGGCCCCTCTCTGGCACTTGATAGAAGGCAGTGACAATTGAAGAACAAGCAAAACTAGCTTGGTTGGTAAAGCCTTGTGATCTTACTCTGTGAAACCAAAGAGTGAAGTTCTTGGGTCTCTGTGGTAGGCTTTAGCAGGTTTTAACATCAGTAGAGGATCAACTCCAGAGTCTGTAATTGAAAAGGCTCTATTGGCAATATAAAAGAAAAGTTAACAGATAACCCTGATGATAAGGAAAAGTTTAGACCACTTAGAATACAGTGGATGGTGGCTCTCTTCTGCAGTCCAGGGCCAATATGTTCCAGAGCCCATCCACCTTTTTCCAGGACACAAAGCATAAGCTTACATCTGAAAATCAACAAGTCCTAGAAGAAAAGCAAAATATTAGTTACAGTCAGAAAATGCAGGTCAGTGAAAACGATGTTTAATCCTGCATTGCTTGTCTGAGGAAAACAAAAGAACAAAAACAAAATCTCATAAAACTGCACGCTGAGTTTGAGCATTCCGTTTCTCTCATGTCTTTATTAGGCAGGAGTTCTTTTTCCTTTTAGGCAGGCTGTTTCACAGTGTAAGCATCAGGTTATTGCAAAGTCCAGGCATGGGGGTTTTTCTCAGGCACTGAGATTTTATGGCAGCCTTGTGCACTTAGGCTATAACTCTCCTTTGTTCTGGCACCAAGCGTCACCAGCCCCAACTCTTCAGCCTGGAATGGGGCACCGGTTGGTCCACCTGCCAAGGTTGGCGTTCCTGCAGAAAGGATGATAAGAACAAAACTTGCGCAGACAACTGCTAGATTGGCTCAGGGATGTATGCCTGGGCACATAAAAATTAGGAGCTTTGAAAAAGCCACCTTTAATAAAAACAAAAACAAAAAGCAAAACAATAAAACCAAAACTTCCAGGGTCTATGCTTCTTTTTAAGCAACCTGGGTGGGGGGGGGTGCCCTGCAGTTGCAGGGGTTAGTGTTTCCCCCCACGCATGTGCTCACCGCACCAGCAACTTCTGATGTGTGAAATAATATTTAAAAACTATTGGGACTTAGCAACAAATTTTTTTTTTAAAACCCATGCTAAATGTTTCAAAGAAAAATAAAAATAAAAATTGAAGGGCAATAAAACAATGCCAATTATCTCTGTGACCAAATAACACAGCCATGTTAAGTAAAAACATTGACACATAGCAGTATAAAATTTCCAATTAATTTTCAAATAAAACTGAGCATGGGACAATGTATTTTAATGAGTAAACTGCTTTTGCAGAAAAAAAAAATTCCAAAAAAGAAACAAAACAAAACCATCAGATAGACTATACCAATTCATGGAGGCTCTATTACAGCCAGAATTTTCAAAAAGGAACAAAAAATCTTCTTTCTTCTTGTTATTTACACACCACACAGTTTAACAAACTGAAAACACACCCACACAAGCACACACCTACATTTCCTTTACAAAAAGACACAAAAAGGAAAAACAAAAACATAACCCAACAGTCAAAAAAGTTAAGACTCAAATGAGATTCCAATGAAGGGGTTTAAAGTTTAGATGATTTATTATAAACCCCTTGTGCATCAGAAAAATCCTTGCCTGTTGCCTGTCTCCTCGCCCATCTTCCGGAAAATTCCCATTTTTTGTCTAGCCTTTTTACTTACTCAAGCCATTTCCATATTCTAAAGAGCTAACACCACCGAGACCTTTTCCCTCTCTTTTTACTTTCTCTCTCCCTTTCCTCCTTTTCTCCTCGTTAATCTTCCGCAAATTCCAGTCTTGCCTAGCCTGTTTATACACATTAATTTTCTCTCTGTTACTTACTTAAACCATACCAATATTCCAGTTTCTGTCCTTATCAGGGAGGCAAATAGCCAACACAGAGAAGAGCAGTCTCTATTGCTTTTGGTGGGCTTTCCTCTCCCTCCCCCTTCTTCTCACTCTCTCTCCCTTCTCCCCCCCCCCCCCCAAGCTTTTAACTAACAGGCAATAAACAAACCAGAGGAAAGGAGGGGGGGCAGAGCCTGGATGAGTTACGCACACACATACACAGGAAAAAAAAAACACCTTTTAACTTTCTTATAATATGCATTTAAACCATTTAAAATACAACATACAAAACACACTCAAGATGAGTAAGAAATGCTTAAAACTCTGGCAAAGACTTGTCATTAAGTTGAACACGAGTCCTCATGCATACAAAAGCAGGTATGGCCAAAATTTGCATTTAACTTCCAACCATTCCTTTACCACTACAAAGAGATTCAACCTTCCAAAGGGACAGACAGACGCAATTTTTAAAACTTCCTCTTCACAACTTAAAACAGGTTTTCAACCTTACACGCACAGACATTTAGACTGACAGATACTCACAAACAGAAAACATGCACCGGTGCTTTTGACACTGACAAACACAGAAACATCTTTTTCTCTTTTTCTCTTTTTCTTAGGACAAACAGGGGATGGGGGGGTCGTTGAGAACACTAAAGATTGCCCCTGTGTAGAGAGCTGGTGGTGAGGCATGGGGCGAGAGCGTTCTCCTTCTGAGCAACTGGGAAATTGTGGTTGGCTCAGGGACATTTATTTTTCCAGTGGCCAAGCCGTTTGCATTGGTTCTTTTGGAGGCTTGACTGACAGCAGTTGGGTGGCCCCCGTTTTCTTATGGCAAATGGTTTTGGGGGCTGTAGGACGGCCACAAGAATGTTAGCCTGTTTACGCATTTTCCTTTCTTCCTCCTCCCGTTGGGAAGAAGCAGTGAATGCAGTCAAATTCTGGGTGGTGAAGGCTTGGGAGTTTTTGCAGTCTTCTCCGGACATCTGGGGCACTTTGGCTAACGAAGGCCAGTTTTAATATCACTTCGTTAGCAGGGGCTTTAGGGTCCAAAACAACAAAATATGAACTGGCCACAACGAAGGCATACGTTGTCCCTGCTCTGGTGTGTGTGCAGGGCTCACTGAGGTTTCCTTCTGGGGTTTTAGGGTGGAGCCGTTGGCAATAAGGCATTAGCTGCTGGTGGGCTGAGCGGAGCCGGTAGCAAAACATAAGAGGGAATTCCTTTTCTCCATAGGCATGGGAACAACGGTTATTCAAAGAGACCTTAAGCAGGTTGGGGGGGTTAGACTGAAAAGCGACAGGATTTCTGAATATCAGGCCTGCCTGATAAGTTGAAAAAGAAGCTAGCATAAAACTTTTCCTCGGTCTTTCCTTGGCTTTTGAGGAAACTTGTTAATAGGTTGATAAGCTCAGGGTCCGTGGACCCATCACATGGCCAAGGTTTTTGGTGAAAGCCCAAAAAGTATGTGGGCCAGACAAAAGAACAAAAATTCCAAAGTTTACTTTCCTTAAAAAAAAAACATTTTCACTGCCACTTAAGATTTTTTTTTTTTTTAAGGCATCTAGGTGGGTTAACATGTAACCCAAGGGGTGCCTGGCTAAGACCTAAACCTTTCCGCCTCATTTGCCCTTGGCAAACTTGGACGGTTACCTATGATTCCCTGAGGGGTTTCTCGGACCTTTCCGTCGGTTCGGGGCGCAGCTTCCCCCCCCCTCGTGTAGGGAATCCCAAATGCCCTGAGAGGTTTCTCGGACCTAAAAGGTTCGGGGAGCCAATCCTCCCCCTCTCACGTAGGGCTTCCTGAGGGGTTTCTCGGGTCCTTTCCTTCAGACTCGGGGTGCATGCCTCCCCCCCTCGTGTCTCAACAATCATTCTTCACAATTGCTTTGGTGTTCTCCGGCTGCACCCCTCGCGGAGCAACAGAAACGCGGATAGACCTCCCACTCGCTCCGTGTGTCCGAGGACTCGTGGTCCTCTGCCACGTTTCATTCACACACATTCACACAACACTCCCACAACCCAAAACCTAAAAATTAAAACCAATACTTACACTATTCCTGTAGTCCCAATACTGAAGCCAATTGAAGAGTGGCAATGTTGAAACCTCCTTTGGGCATTCGGGTTCAGCAGAAAGCGGAGCCTGCCGGCCCTCCTCAGGTGAAGTCACCGAACAAAAAGGTTCGGGAGGCCTCTTGACTGTCCTCTTGGTGAGGGCCGGTTTCGTCCGTCCGCCTGACCGAAGGTCCTCGAATCACAATGGGATTCAACTGTGGGGGACCCTGGGTGGGTCAATCCCGAAGGAACGAGGCCCTCGAGCCCCACGTTGGGCGCCAGAAATGTATGGCCAGCCTTCCTGTAAAAATCTGAAATCCCATACTACCAAACAGAGACTTCAAAACGGAGGTTTTCAAAGAATACAGCATTTTATTTGATCAAGTGAGATGCCGGGTGAGTCCAGTCCCTCTGCACACAACCTGGGCTGAGCAGGGATGGACTGACTATCCCATGGAGGTCAGTAGGAGATTATATGAGGTACAGATCAAAGGTAAAAGAGGTTAACATGTTGTCACATAGCGTTTAATCATATGATTTACAAACAAGTTGCTTTGGATTTTATTATCTCTTCCTTCCTAGCATCTTCAGACATGGACACGAAAAGAAAATAGTTTAACAATCATAAGATAGAGCAGTGCCAAGAATAAATCACCCTCCTTTGATGATTCCTCCCAGTTCCCTCTGCCAGTGTCTGCATGACCCTGGGGCTATGCTATACTCCCCTTCTGGCTGGCCTAATTATCTTCTTGCATTTCAAAAGAAAAACATTCACACACCTTCTTATCTCTCCTTTACAATGGGGCTTTTCTCTTAGTGAGGCTTCTGCTCTCTAAACAAATACTAGTGTGAAAAGGAAGGAATTGATTACTATGTTTATAAAGGGAAAGTCTATTACCAATACTAAAAATGTTTCTTGTGTATATTAAAAATGCTAAAACCTACAAAAGTTTATTAGAACCTTTAAACTATAAACTACAATGGGGGGGGGGGGCTAGGCCCAACAATTCCAATAGTTTGGAAAGAACAGAAGGATCCCCCCCCAAAAAAAAAAGACAAAGTGCCTTTTGATAATAACAAAGAGATTAACATTACAGGGTTGGAATATCTATTCATCAGTTATTAAATGCTCTGAGGAACTCAAGTGCACTTCCATACTTGTACAAGTATTTTATCACCAATATTCCTATTTGGAGAACTGTTTAGAGATTCACATATACTATTTTATATGCTTAATTTCCTACTTTTCCCTAATGTTAAGTAGCTGACTTATGTTAATAGCTTAATGGTGCATCTTTTTACACTATTAAACTATTAACATAAGTTAGCTTACTTAACATTAAGTAACTTAACATACACAAACACGTGTATATACAGTATATTAGCCTGGATTTGTTTAATATGTACAATAAGAGATAAATGATTTCATTAGCTTTTTTTCTTTATGCTTTTTCTCCTTCTTGTATGTCTGGTTTTTTTCTTTTCGCATACAATAAAAATAAGAAATAAGAAAAGCTAAAATAGATATTCAGGGAGAAGGAAGGGAAGGGAAGGGGGAAAAGAGGGAAGGAGGGAAGGAGGGAAGGAGGGAAGGAAGGGAGGGAGGGAGGGAGGGAGGGAGGGAGGAAGGAAGGAAGGAAGGAAGGAAGGAAGGAAGGACATTATTTTATTTATTTAATCTCTTTCCTCTAGCAAAATCCTACTTCTATTGTAGTCACAAGAAACCTGTAAAATTGGGAAGACAGGGACAGCCCTCCAGAAGCTGGTAGTCTACAATTTTTATCAAATCTGATTACCGGTTATATTGGTTGAAGATTATGGAAGAGAAAGTCCAAGTATTGCATCTTACAAGGATTTAATCCTTATGCACTTGAGGTGCTTTTGCGAAAGTTAGATGGTCTTACTAATGAAGTGTTACTCGACGTTTTTTTCTTTTAACTTAGATCTCTCTATTTTGATCCACTAAAATATTATGAGAAAGAAGACAAAGTAAAGCAGGAAAATAAATGGAAGCAAGCAAGCAAGCAAGCAGGAGTTTAGACAATGATTGTCGAGATGGGGAGAAAATGGACTGCACAGCCCTTTACTGTCTCTATTAATTTTTCTGAAGGTACAAGCTAATCACAACCAGGTTAGCAGATTGTACAAATGTGGGGTGAATGCATTTTCCAGCTCCTTACCTGGCTAGGTTTAAAAAGTCATGCGAAAATAGCTTATGGGTCTTTTTTTTTTCCTTTTCCAGAAATTTCAATTATAGACCAAGATTGCAGTTTTCATCCTGACTAAATTAAATTGTTAGGTAGAATTTGACCGATACCGAATTAGTCATCTTCTTTTTAGTTCTTAGTACTGTCATTTCGAAGGGGCGTGGTGGCTCAGCGGGTAAGACGCCAGGCTTGTCGATCGGAAGACTGCAAGTTCGGAGGTTCAAATCCCTAGCCCTGCGTGCGGAGTGAGCTCCCGCACTAGCTCCAGCTCTTGCCAACCTAGCAATTCAAAAGCATGCAAATGTAAGTAGATGAATAGGTACCACTTTGGTGGGTAGGTAACAGCGTTCTGCACGCGTAATGCAGCCACATGACCGTGGAAGAGTCTTCAGACAACGCTGGCTCTTCGGCTAACAAACAGAGATGAGCACCGGTCCCTAGAGTCGGACACGACTGCACAAATGTGCGGGGGGAACCTTTACCTTTTTTACTGTCATTTCATTTCTTTATTAGCTGCATTAAATAAGCCCACCCACAGAGATAACAACATCCCAGAAAATATTTGTTGTTGTTGTTCAGTCGTTCAGTCGTGTCCGACTCTTCGTGACCTCATGGACCATAGCACGCCAGGCCTTCCTGTCCTCCACTGTCTCTCGGAGTTTACTCAAATTCATGTTCATTACATCGGTGATGCTATCTAACCATCTCATCCTCTGCCGTCCCCTTCTCCTTTTGCCCTCAGTCTTTCCCAGCATCAGGGTCTTTTCCAGTGAGTCCTCTCTTCTCATTAGGTGGCCAAAGTATTTGAGCTTCAGCTTCAGCATCTGTCCTTCCAATGAGCAGTCAGAAAATATTGAAAATATTGCCTATATTATATTCAGTTGGGATACTTTTGGTAGCACAGTTAATGATTATCTATTGAAGGAGACAACTTCCTGTTCTCGTTGAGATGAAGAGGAGGCGTCCTGACATTTTAAAAAATAAAAAAATAAAAAAACAGCCATAAAAAAATTAAAAAAATAAAATTATGATTCCATGTTGCAGTGGTAGTTATTTTGAGACATATTTAGGAATATGTTGAAAGATTCAAATTGCTTTTCATTGTTGCTGTTTGTTTTGCTGTAAAAAAAAGACGTAAAATCATAAGGTATGAAAAACTCTAGTGCTTAAGATGGCCAATGAACCTTACGTGTTGAAATGTGGGCCCCTCTTGCTATAGCTCACAAGCTTAGGGGGGACATGGGCTACCATCTTCTGAATCTTCAATCTTTGTGTATTCTTTGTGCTGGCTGGGGAATTCTGGGAGTTGAAGTCCACACATCTTAAAGTTGCTGAGGTTGAGAAACACTGTTCTAACAGAACAAGCAGTGCTTAGCCTGTACCTTAATAGGGATGGTTGAGAGTAATGGCACATTTTTACCCAGCTAGAGTTTCATTCTTGCCCTGTGGCCTTTTGGCTGTTTTCAGCATTGTCTTGGTTTTTCCAATGGTTTATGAAAAGCATTCACCCTAACTGTGTAAGCCAACTTGAAGGATCTTCATATCCAAATGTTCAGAGGCATTAATGAAATGATTGCATAGAGCAGAATAGGGAGTATGGAGATGGATAAGTTTGGAACCAGAGCTAGAAGATTGAGAGGGCAGTACAGTTGTCTCAGTTTTTCCATTAGGGCTTAGCTTATGATAAAACAAGGGACCATTTCATTAACCTTAAGTGCTGGAGGTCAGTCCAACACCCACTTCTCTACTCTGAGAAATGATACATTTCCAGCCAAAGGTGCTGAGGAACCTTTAATAGAGATGTAATGGACACAACCCTATACCTTCATAAGTAAGACATGAGTTATGGTTAAAGTCCATCCCCATAAATGTCCAAAAGATTAGGATTCATTCAGTACATCAGGAGTAGGAAAGTGAACCAAATAGAGGGAGTTAATGCAATCCTGTACCTTCTCTTTGGTGGTGGATAGTACAGGTGGATGATACCAGTAATTTATTAGGGAACCTTTGCCTCCTGATGTCCTCCTCCATGAATCAGACAAGGAAGGAAATTATTATCTGTGCATGCTTCATAACCAGAGAAAAACCACTCTCTTCTCTATGAATCAGACAGGGAAAAATACTCACACTTGGGTGAAATGAAGCAGCAGCAGGCGTGGGTTAGACAGCTGGAAAGAGATGAAGTCTTACCCAAAGTCCAGGAATTCAGATATCCAGGACCACTATCTTCCCCAGTCAGCCTCATTGTCACATAAAACACATGGCTTTTCTGCTTCTCCCATTAAAATATTGATCATGCCCCCTCCTTAATGAACTTGCAGCCTGATAAATGGACTTGTGGATTGGGGCAGCCCTTTAGAAGGATCACCTGACCACCTGGAAACACAACAGAAGGGACCTTTTCTTTAAATTTTGGGGATATGTGGGAGCTGGGGTGATATTAACAGGAGTTTTGCTTGCTGAGGTCACAGGCACAGCAGAGGGGAATGGGTAAAGCAGAAGGAAGACAGCACAATGGTCTTCACAATGCCTCAAGTGTGCTGGTGGGCTTTCAGGCTATTTCTATTCATGGGTCTAGTGATCTAGTTCCTCTAGGAGCCAAAATAGCCTAGCTGAGAGGTTGGTAGGCTGCAAAGGGGTGCAGAATGATATGGGAGGGAGATTTCCCATCAATCTTACTTCACCCAGGATCCTTCTTCAGTTCAACTGATGATGATGATGATGATGAAACTTAGAGGTCTTCCAGAAGATCACTAGACCTATGTTCAGAAATAGCTCATGTGACAGGTCACTGTCAGAGGAGATCTTCCTCACCAATCACCTGTCACTCATGGAACATGAAGGGTATCCCAAACCTCCATTTCAGACACCCACCCCCAGTCTCTTACACCTTCCTCACAATGTGTGAAGGAGCACAATGATTTTCTAGACAATGGTGTGGGATGGAATGGAAATCCAGCCAGAGGAATCCACCAGTCACTGCTTTTAACCTGCCCCCCCTTAAAACTGAAAGAACAGCACCAGTCACCATCCTTGTCCGTGAAGAAGTGGAAGTTACTAGATGATGCAGAAGTTCTTGATTTCAAGATAAACTAAAGCTGAGCATGGTCAAACGAGAATGTTGGCCTTCAAAGTAGCAGGTTTTAATAAACTCAGTGATAAGTAGAAGCCCAGGATGGGTGGGAGTTCCCCAAATAGGTAATAGTAAAAACATACCATTTTAAACAGGAAGAAAACTGGAATACTGGAGAAGAAGCCAATATGACTACACCAGTGTTTCTCAACCTTGCTGGCTGGGGAATTCTGGGAGTTGAAGTCCACACATCTTAAAGTTGCCAAGGTTGAGAAACACTGGATATACCAAAAGCTTAGAAAAGATCCAAGAATCAAAGCAGACACATATAAGAAATGGAAGGAGGTTAAGAATAACAAAAAGAGGGTCAGAATAACAAAAAGAGGAAACAAAAGGAAAAGAACCAGTACACCAGCCGACTAAATGAAGAAGGCAAAATATTAACAGATAAAAGCAAAAAGACTGAACGTTCATTTCCAGTTTGGTCTGATCTTCTTCAGCAAAGAACAATATTTATCACTGAGAAATTGTGAAGGCAAAATGAAAGAGCAGGATTACAGTTTGAGATTGAAAGTAAAATAGTCAGGGAACATCTTCTTACTTTGAGAAAAGTTAAGTCTTCAGGACCGTAAGAGTTTCTTCCTAGGTAATGAAGGGATTAAGTGATGCCCTTATGTATGATACTTGAGATCTTGGAGAGCAGTTGAAGTGCCAATTGAGTAGAGGAGAGCAAAGGCTGATACATGAGAAGATAATCTGTAAATGCATTGAAAATAATGCAGCAATTACCAGATGTTAGCATGATTTATCAAGAACAAATTTGCCAAATTAATTTTATTCTTTTTTGACGGTGTAATTTCCTTAGTAGATTGTGGGAAGGATGTTGACGTCATATATCTTGACTTTGGCAAAGCATTTAACAGAGTGTCCTATGACACACTAATCAGCACAGTAATTAAGCTGGCTGACAATTAAGTGGCTATATAACTGGTTCAGAAAATGTACTCTAAGAGAGCTCTTCAAGAATTCTCATCGGACTGGAATTGAATGGGAGTGCCACAAGTTCAATCCTTGATGTCCTACTTTACAATACTTTTATTAATGCCTTGGAATAAGAGGTAGAGAGAATCCTTCATCAATTTTGCAAAAGACACAACTGGGTTGAAGGCAAAAATAAAATTCAAATGATCTCGATAGGGTAAAGAAATTAACTGAAAGTAAATGAATGAAATTTAAACAAGCCCCAAATTACTTGGTAAGAGGACTTGTTAAAACGATATTGGGACAGTAATTGATTACAAACTGCATATGAGCCAGCAGAGAGAGATGGCTGCAAAAAAGCCAAATGCAATTTTAGGCTGCATTAATAGAAATATTGAATTTTGACAATGTATTTTTTTCCTGTTCCTTTGTTTTGCTTTGCTACAAAATTATGATACCCCTGCCAAGCAGTCTCATTTTTTTACCCCCTCCATTATTCAAGTTGATGTGTGAACATTTGCTTTTCTGAATGCATCCCAAGAGGAAGAGAGGGTTTTTTTTTAATAATAATTTTTATTAAAGTTTACAGATACAAAGATAAAAAACTAATACAAAGAAAAATGTAAATATGCTGGAGTGTTCGTATGAACACAACCTGCACACAAGTAGACTCATCAATATGCATTTAAATTCTGTGAGTTAGCCAAAAGACAAGATGAAATTTTGCTCTTTCATAAGCATACATGACTGTTCCAACTCCATAATTATAGCCTCGTTGTTTTATCACATGGATGAATCAGACCAAGGGCCTGCTTGACAGAGAGTGAATCAGATCCCAAATTCTGCAATAAGAAAACCTGAAACATTCAGGGTATATAAATTAAGCACATTGACAAATGTACACATATGGGATCATTACATAACTTGAATTGCCTGGGGATACGTTGGAAACTCATCACTGAGCAAACTTTATACAACCTTACTATTTTCAGGCCTTCCAAATGTGTTAATGCATACTTTTCTGGATGCTGTAACGTAGTTACAACTAAGAATGAGTGTATTAGATGAAAATGTCTTCAAAATACACAGGTTGAAGGAAATGCGTACACATTAAACTGCAGCTCATTATAGAAGAGCTAGTTTTCCAAAAGGTGCGCGTTAAGCGAAGTGCACAAAAAGATACGGTGCATTATTGGAAATATACATACACAGTTGCTAGGGAAAGTGGAAGGCAAAAGGAAGAGGGGCTGACCAAGGGCAAGATGGATGGATGATATTCTGGAGGTGACAGACTCGACCTTGGGGGAGCTGGGGATGGCGATGGCCGACAGGAAGCTCTGGCGTGGGCTGGTCCACGAAGTCACGAAGAGTCGGAAGCGACTGAACAAATAAACAAACAAAAAACAAACATACACAGAAAAACTATGCAAACATTATTAATAGAGAAATCACGGCCATTTTAACTCCCTTGGCATTTCAAATGTAGACCTACCCTGATCATTTGCAGATGTAATTTTTGGGTAGGGGAAAGGGGGAAAACATCTTCTCCTAGAAGAAATGAAGCTGTTTCCTTGCAAGGTTTGGGATGCATGTAAAAAAGAGGCAAGGTTGACAGTGCGTTGTGGCCACTATCTTGATTTGTTTGACCCCCTGCTCTGACACCCCTACAGGGTTGAATATTGCTCTTCAATCTCAGGGCCAAACTATGCCTTTGTCCTCTGGACAGGCGCTGGGGCATTAATAATCATCAGCAAGGTTCAGACTATGTTCCTTGTTTCTTTCATTTTCAGTTCATTCTGGGGAGGGGGAATTAAGTGACTGTTAGGCTCCCCCTCCCCAGCAGGAATGTTCCACTAGATAAATTGTCTGCCCTCAGAAACATCAAAGAAACAGTAAAAGAACATCAGATAATATTTACTGAAGAAAGAAAGCCTCCAAACCCAACAATTTGAGCACCTGCTGGGTGTCAGGAACAAGCATATACAGTAGAGAAAGGGAGGCATTATTCAAAAACATTTCCATCTCTTTCTCCTTCCACCAATTTATCATGGACTATTTGGTCCCCCCTTTTGAGTGGGTTTCTCCTTCGTTTTTGGCTGTCATGTTATTTTCTATGGATTGCAAAAGAACTCTCAAAATAATGGAATGTCTTGAAATGCGCAAAGAAACATGTCACCTCTTTTCACAGGCAAGTGGGTGTCCATATAAATTGATTGATTGATTGATTGATTGATCGATTGAATGAATGAATTGCACCATCTCCTCCCAGTTCTTAAAGCACAGAAGGCCCAGATGTTGGCAATACCCACTTGAGAGGGTTGCCTAGAACACAAAAATGTTGGGGAGATACTGTACATGTGATTCGCATGCTGTACTGTAGGTTGGTCATCCTTAGTTCAGCCCATCAAATTGGAAAACATGACTGAGTTAAGCCACCAATGGGCTGATGTGGTTTTTGATGGGTGCAGCTTTCCTCCCCTTCAGAACAAATCTCAAACCTGTCAAAGAAGGTGACTTTTTGCCAACTCCTAGAGATTTTTTTTAAAAGACACCATTGTATAGTTTTGGCTGTATCTCACATCAGACCAGTACAGAGGAATCTCGTCCCCCAACCAGGAAGAGATGTTGCACTAGAACTAATGAATAGTTATGGTTCCCTGCACATTCCCCCCACTCATTAATTTTGATATTAGCTGTTGCTGTAATATTCTGCTGACATTTAACTTTTCCCAAATTAGCACTGCATGCAAAATGAGGAAATTAAAGACGGTGGTTCCAATAAGAAATGTTAAGGCAATAAAGGGGACATCACTTGTGACAGAACTATTTGGCTTAACTTTTTGTTAGTTGCACAAGCTGGAGCATGGCCAAATGACAAAGGCTTTAAGAAGATCAATATGGGGGTAGGAATAGCATAACATGAATTTTTAAGGGGAGCTCTGCTACAGTGATTTGGAAAAAATAAACTAAAATAATTTATCTTATTAAGGTTGGTTTCTTATAGAGCTACAACACTTGAGAGAGGATTGTCTTTATGATGGCCCAGAAGTCACAGCTAGAGCAACACACAGTGGTAAGCTGTCATCTTTTGTCTAACTCATGAGGTTTGTGATGGTATAATTTGATGTCTGCCACACAAATGTCTGCCATCAAATCATGTTAAAATATACTAGACAACCCGTGACCCGTTGGGTCATCGTTTCAGAGATATTTCCTTACCAGATTCCTCAATGCCTTCAGCAATGGCAGAGCTTCTAATGGACTGGAAAAGTTCTTAAAACTTCAGGGAGACATTCAGAGATGTATCTGCCTTGAAAGTAGCCCATGTTGAACTGTATAGCCCAGTCAAACATCAGGAGTTGACCACAGGAAATGTTTTAAATCAAGAACCTTTTACCAGCCATCCTTTGGAACATATTATTTATTATGAAGACTGTTTTTACTGTACTGTTTTACTGTTTTATTCCTATTTTATAAACCGCCCAGAGTTGCTGTCTGAGTGAGATGGGCAGGGAATAAATTTGATTTATGAATAATAAATAAATAAATAAATAAATAAATAAATAAATAAATACATTTGTATTATGTCATAAAATGATTTATGGTAATGTTTATGCCATAAAATGTTTAATAAAATCTCCTAAATTTGAATTCCACAGGAGTCATGGGTCCCAGATTTTGGATGCATTCTGTAAGTTAGCCCATTTGAGGTACCTCGGTTCAAAAATTGTTGATGCACCCTTTCACCCAGTTAAAGGTTACAGACACAAGAGTTTTAGTAGTATATAGATAGATGCAACCATTGATAGGTATAAATCTTTAGGTAGCTTAGAGGCAGCAGGTTTGAAAAAAAAGTCCTCTTGGAGGTCCACCTAGTCCATATATGGAGAAGAGAGTTGGGGATCTCATCCTTATGAGAAGTCAAGGGAAGGAGGACCTGAAAGGAATCCTCTGCTCTTACAATCCCCACCCTGTGAAACAGCTTGTCTTTTGACCTTCTTCAGGGCTGAGAAGACTGTTTTGTTTAAGCAGGCATCTGGAATAGGATTTTTAGAATTGTTCATATGAGACATTAAGGTGACTCAGCTGCTGTTTTTATACAGGTTGCTCTTTGGTTATAGAGATATGGATTGTATTGTGATTTGGCTTATTAAAATTTTTATGCTTGGAAGCTGGGTGGTATATAAATAGGAGAGCCTGTTTGGTGTAGTGGTTAAGGCACCAGGCTAGAAACCAGGAGCCCATGAGTTCTAGTCCCACCTAAGGCATAAAGCCAGCTGGGTGACCTTGGGCCAGTCACTCTTTCTCAGCCCTGGAAAGGAGGCAATGGCAAACCACTTCTGAAATCTTGCCAAGAAAACCGCAGGACTTGTCCAGGCAGTCGCCAGGAGTCAACACTGACTTGAAAGCGTGTGCGCACGCACACACACAGTATATAAATATAAGTAAACCAACAAACAAATATTTCACCTGGCCTTTATATGATCAAAAGAGCTATGAAGGTATCATCCCAAGGAAGAGTTAAATATGGAACTAGCAAAGTCTCTAAAAATGGCACTAAATGAACATTGCTTTTTTACAATTTTCTGTTTTAACCTCATCAGATCCTGGACTTGTTTCCAGGACTGTGTAGTACTCCAGTACAAAAAATATACATTTTTAAAAAAAGGTTCAAATGCAGATAATTCAGAACAACAGAAGGAAGGAAGGAAGGAAGGAAGGAAGGAAGGAAGGAAGGAGACAGATTTCTTGCCAAATGCATTTTGCTCAGTGCATGAGAATCTAATTAAATTGGAAAGTTTTAACCTTATTGCATTTCAGATAGAGATGTGTAACTTTTCCTCATTTGCAAGCATAATGAGCTCACTCTGACCTGAATTTTGTTTCCTATTTGGTAGCAATTATTTCAAGTGCCGTGTTTGTACATACACACATACACATACACACACGGCACTTGAAATAATTTTGTTTCCCACTGCAGTTATTTTTTAATACATCTCCAAGTTCGACCTTGTGCTGCTCAGCCACATTCCTGATTTCTCTTATTTAAAAGCTCTTGAATATATTCAAGAGAAATCATGAATGTGGTTGAGCAGCACAAGGTCGAACTTGGAGATGTATTTAAAAAATAACTGCAGTGGGAAACAAAAGAAATCAGCAAGTGTATCAAAGGAGGAGGAGGAGGTGAGAGATGAGATAATATTGCAAATCATACCAACCTAAGAACAGCCCTGTTGGATCAGGCCAAACACCGCCTTATTCCACCATTTTGTTTCTCAGTGGCCAAGCAGATTCCTCTAAAGAGCTAGCAAACAGGAGACAGAGACACCCCCTTTCCTAATGTTTGCCTCCAACTAACAGTTGGCAGCACATTCCCCTAACCCAGACATAAGTGAGTCTTCAAGATGGATTGTTCTAAATAGACCATCGTTCATAAATAACCTAAATAATCATTCCATTTATTTATTGTGGTGGGCTGGTAGAAATGACCAGGCCTGCCTTGGCCATGAAGGTTACAAAGTATCAAACAGACATGAGAGTTTTAGTAGTATATAGAAGATATGTTACTGTTTTAAACGCAAAGACTTGAAGACCTGGTTCTGCCGCCTGGCTTGGGACGGGAATGCCAATAGTTCCTCTTGGGAGTGGCTGGTACCACGAAATTCGCCTTATCATTAACATCTTTCTGTTTGGATTTTATATGTAAATTACTGTGGTTGTAATTTTATATTTTTAACTTGTTGTCGTGAACTGCCCAGAGTCCCCAGGTGTGGAGGAGGTGGGCGGTGATACAAATTTAAATAATAAATAAATAAATAAACCAGATTTAGCCACCAGATTTCCTTTCAGTACCACAAAACCCCAAACCCTACTGTCCATATAAGCTCCAAGGAGAAAATCCATATTCTCCTGATGAAGAATTTCAGTATCCCACTACTGTTAGACGGGGTGGGCTCTGTTACCTTTAGATACCTCCCTTCAAGGAAGAGGTTGGAGCTTTCATGGGTGTCCACAGGGGAGCAAGTGACACCATTCCCTCTTTAATCCCATGTTTTTCCCATGTTCTTTTTGCAAACTCTCTCTCTCTCTCTCCTCTCTCTCTCTCCCCTCCACTCTTTCTTAATCTTAGACATATATCTGGGCAGAGCGATGTTAGAAAAGGAGAGATGGTCCTAT
This sequence comes from Charina bottae, assembly GCA_023362775.1. Taxonomy (NCBI): domain Eukaryota; kingdom Metazoa; phylum Chordata; class Lepidosauria; order Squamata; family Charinaidae; genus Charina; species Charina bottae. The sequence goes on from JALMGJ010000003.1 coordinate 124,089,404, forward strand.
CTCCAAACCTTAATTCATCATGACATCCATCCATCCTGATCACACTACAGGTAGTCCTCGCTTAGCAACCATTTGTTTAGCGACAGTTTGGACTTATGACAGCACTAAAAAACCCAACTTACGACCTGCCCCTGCACTTATGACCATTGCAGCGTCCCACAGTCACATGATTGCAATTCGGGCACATGGCAACCAGTTCACATTTACAACCGTTGCAGCCTCCCATGGTCACGTCATCTCCATTTTCAACCTTCGCAGCAGTTTCTGGGAAGCAAAATTAATGGGGAGCCGTGTGATTTGCTTAACAACCACGACAACAATGGTTGTAAAATTGGGTCAGATTCACTTAATGACTGCATCGCATTGTGGTCATTAAGTGAGGACTGCCTGTATTCCTTTTCAAGGTATGTTGTTGAAAGCGTAGAGAAGGAGTAAGAAATTGTGAGTAAAAGACATTAAAGGTGGAAGATAATAAAAGAAAAATAGCCCCATCTAGTTTTCACTAACACCAGTCCCTCTGCTTCTTCTTACAAAAGGAATGCTTTCACTCCGTTCATTCACTTTTTCATTCCTTTGCAGAGGAATTTTTAAATTAGGCTGAAGGCTGCATAGCCGAGAGTTTGCTCACTCTTGTTAATGGAGAGATGAGGGGGTCAGTGCAAGGTTTTCAAAATGGAATCTGGCTGGGATCCAGCGGGACCCTCGAAAACTAGCTTGGGCACCTGCCAAATTCCCTGCTGCTTAGATTTTTTTTAAAGGATCAAACAAGTCAAGATTGTGGCCCCAACCATGAGATCCAAGCCCTCCAAATGGGCAAGGCTTTGATCACTTGGTCGTGGCTGCCATCTTGGCTGTTTTGGCACCCCAGCTCCTGCAGGCACTCCTGGTTCCAAACTCTAGAATTGCATTTATTTGCAAAGAATGATTCTGGGTCCCTGAAGCCCCCTGTGGCACCCCTAAAAAAGAAGTCAGCCGTAGCACAGGGCATTCTTTGGAAGTTTGCCCACCTGCCTAGGAAATCCATTCAGGTGCATTCCAGTAGTCAAGAGTGTGCTGGGAGTTTGAATCATCTTGCTAGTTTTCCTTCTAGCAAATGGGTTGTTTGTGACTGCCCCCCCCCACTTTATGAAGGTGCAAGCCCTCCATTGGGGAACACGCCTCTCCAACCCCAAATATGCCAACAGATGCCAAATATTTGGGAATTCCCTGCTCTTCTCCACTTCACCAGTGTTGCTCTGTCCTGACTTGAGGGAGGAGAAATAACTTGTGATTTGCTCAGTGAAATAGACACACACACACACACACACAAACACACACATGAGGAACAATTGTGGCAAGCATACAGGTCTTCAAGGAACACGTTGAGATAGATGAGTATTTAGACTTCCCCAAATCTGTCTCCGGCTACATACTTTTAGGATATACTTTTAAGGCTTGATTTTGTCACATCATCTGGACAGGAAACAACTTCACTCTCTCTCTCTCTCTCTGATCTTTCCTGTTCCTTTCTTTTTCTTTTATTTTTTTCCAGTCTGTCCTTATAAACTTTTCCCCTTTGCAATTCTCCCTTCCCAAAAGCCAACCAACCAAACAGTTCCAGGCATCCAGCAGACTCTTTTTTTTCCCATTTATACATATACATATACATATACATATACATATACATATACATATACATATACATATACATATACATATACATATACATATACATATACACACACACACACACACACACACACACACACACACTGTATATATATATTTTCAAATTTTAAAACAAGAAAGATAAAAACTAACAAGAACTAATATTTAGAATAAAGAAAAGAAAAGAAAAGAAAAGAAAAGAAAAGAAAAGAAAAGAAAAGAAAAGAAAAGAAAAGAAAGAAGGAAGGAAGGAAGGAAGGAAGGAAGGAAGGAAGGAAGGAAGGAAGGAAGGGGAGGGAGGGAGGGAGGAAGGAAGGAAGGAAGGAAGGAAGGAAGGAAGGAGTGGCTTCTGATTTTCTTTTACAGCAGTTATAAATATAGATGTAGATCAGAGCTTTCCAAACTGTGTGTTGGGACACGTTAGTGTGTCGGCTGCAGTGTCTAGGTGTGTCGTGGCTGCTGCTGCCTCCAAGTCCTGCCAGGATTACGCGCAGGTCCTAGTGCCTGCCTTGTGCCTGGCTGCCTCCAAACCTGCTGTGATTCCGCGCAGGTCCTAGTGCCTGCCTTGTGCCCTGCTGTAAGAGTGTGTCGTGTTATGATGCGTGTCTAAAAAGTGTGTCACCAACATGAAAAGTTTGGAAAGCTCTGATGTAGATTAACCTCTTATTCTACGGTTACAGCACAACTTTCATTTTTCCTATAATCTATTTTTTTTCTAATCATCCAAACGATATATCATAAGTTTATTTTTTTCTGTTTCATGCAAAAAGTCTCTAAGGGGTTTCCAGTCGGCACTCTGTTTCCTTCCATGAGCATTTATCACATTCATGTCACAGGCAAATCAAAATGCAAGATGCAACCAAAAGATATGGAAATTGTATCCCATTATACATTCTGTGTAACAGGGTTTCAAGTGCCAGAAACTGATCTCCCCAGAGCATTAAAGGACATTTTGAACTCATGACCATTTGCTAACAGGCTGTAAGTGGCCTTAGCGGTCAGTGAGAGAACTGGATAAGATTAGGATTGTCCAGGTGCTTACAAGCTTATCATTCTCAGTATCCACATGGGCATCTGTTGGTGGAATGGCCAGATTCCTGCAGTTGAATACCACCTTGTGCCCATCCGTTTTAATATTTTGCACAATGGAACTACTTCAGCATGTTTTAAAACCAGTCTGATCATGTAGTTTATATCAAACAGTGTCCAATTGTTAGGCACAGTGGAAGAAATCTCTCCACTGATCATTTCCTTCTTACACAGACCGTTAATTAAATCTATGGAAGGTTAGAAGGCAAAATGTTAAGCAAAGTTTCTCTAGAATCATCAGTGATCATGTTAAATCAGCTGAATCAGAGTCAGGCCAGAATTGCATGCTCTCCAAAGACCCCTCCAATCCTGATATTCTTAGATTCTGATTACTTTCTGGCAGCCCCTCGAAGGGGCCCTGGGTTACAAATTTTCCAAGCAAGGCCTGGAAGCTTTGCTGATGGCACACAATCATCTTTCTGTTGTCACCAGAAATAAAATCCGCTAATGTGTCATTTGAGGATGAATACAGTGCCAACAATCTCTTCCTTCAAATTTCTCCCAGATCTTCAAATGTCACATGTCTTAGTCCTGTCTGCAAAGTTCAGATGCATATAAAATTTTCCATAATTTCATTTCATACTAAAAAATACTTTAAGCATTGTACATTATCAGTACAGATGGAATGAGCTCCCGCACTCGCCCCAGCTTTTGCCAACCTAGCAATTCGAAAGCATGCAAATGCAAGTAGGTGAATAGGTACCACTTCAGCGGGTAGGTAACAGTGTTCCGCGCGCGTCATGCCCACCACATGACCGTGGAAGTGTCTTCGGACAGCGCTGGCTCTTCGGCTAACAAACGGAGATGAACACCGCCCCCTAGAGTCGGACACAACTGTGCAAGGGAAAACCTTTTTTACATTATCAGTAGACTCTTACAATAAAACACTGCAAAGTTTAAGCTTGATGGAGTTCTCTATGATTTCACATTTTTTCCATTAGCCAATATTTTATCAATGTACTTATACTTTTGCATTCGCATTCATACACCATTACAGGTAGTCCTTGCTTAATAACCATTTGTTTAGTGATGGTTCGGACTCACTACGATGCTGAAAAAACCAACTTATGGCCGATCCTCACACTTATGACCGTTGCTGCATCCCCACAGTCACATGATCATGATTTGGGCACTTGGCAACTGGTTTGCATTTATGACTGTCACAGTGTCCCATGGTCATGTGATTGACATTTTCAGATGATGGTAACTGAATGCGGGAAGCAGAAGACAAGCAATTCCAAAGGCCTGTCTTTTCCCACATAAATCTTCCTGGTTATTAACCTTGACCAGAGCTTTCCAAACTGTGTGTCGGGACACGTTAGTGTGTCAGCTGCAGTGTCTGGGTGTGTCGCGGCTGCTGCTGCCTCCGAGCCCTGCCAGGATTCCGCGCAGGTCCTAGTGCCTGCCTTGTGCCTTGCTGCCTCCAAACCTGCTGTGATTCCGCGCAGGTCCTAGTGCCTGCCTTGTGCCTGGCTGCCTCCAAACCTGCTGTGATTCCGCGCAGGTCCTAGTGCCTGCCTTGTGCCTGGCTGCCTCCAAACCTGCTGTGATTCCGCGCATGTCCTAGTGCCTGCCTTGTGCCTTGCTGCCTCCAAACCTGCTGTGATTCCATGAAGGTCCTAGTGCCTGCCTTGTGCCTTGCTGCCTCCAAACCTGCTGTGATTCCGCGCAGGTCCTAGTGCCTGCCTTGTGCCTGGCTGCCTCCAAACCTGCTGTGATTCCACGCAGGTCCTAGTTCCTGCCTTGTGCCTGGCTGCCTCCAAACCTGCTGTGATTCCACGCAGGTCCTAGTGCCTGCCTTGTGCCTGGCTGCCTCCAAACCTGCTGTGATTCCGCACAGGTCCTAGTGCCTGCCTTGTGCCCTGCTGTAAGAGTGTGTTGTGAAATGATGCCTGTCTAAAAAGTGTGTCACCAACATGAAAAGTTTGGAAAGCTCTGAGCTAGACTTTACTAAATGTCTCTTTTTCCACTGGTCCCACCTGGATTGAGGCAAATGGTTGGGCAGATGGTTGGGCCGCTTCCATTGTGGTGACCTGCTCCTGGAATTTCTTTCCTAGACAAATTTCCTAGACAAATTTAATTGGCACCATGTTTATTTTATTTTCAGCATCATTTGAAAAATTATTTTCTGCTAGTAAGTTACTTAGTTACTTATTTTCTGCTATGCCCTGTTTTCTTTTAGGCTTTTGTGATTCCCCCCCCCCTTCTTCTTCTTCTTCTTTTGTTTGAGTTTTTGAAAGTCCTTGGTGAACTTTGGCTGAAAAGAGGCTAAGAAGCATCTTAAAATAATGAATAGTTCATCCACCTTTATGGATGACTGAATCATTTCCAAGCTATGCATCTCTGCATGCTTGTAGGAAGGCTTGACCTGCCCTTGGTACTCAGAGTAGAGAGCCCGTTTTCAAAAATGGTGCTTTTATCTCTGAATCTGCTCCAAAAACAGATAAATAGAATGCTCCTGAATTTATAGAAATAAGGTAAAACTGAATAGCTTTGATTTCCACTTTCTACTTAGAAAGTTTTTGACCTGAGAAGATGGAATCTTCATCAAACAAGCTCCAAACATCTAGGTAATCCCAGGTTTTGAAAATCAAATGACTGAGACTCTTCTTTCCCCAAGAGATTCCTTAAGTCCCTCAGGATGAGGCCATTGATCCAGATCCCTTCCAATCAAGAGACAGACCTGGAAACACTACAGAGACAGCTTGAATCATGTCAACTGGATTTCTATTTTCTCAGTGGAAACGTTTCGCTCCTTATCCAAGGAGCTTCTTCAGTCTGAGCAAAGTTAGTAAGGGAATCCTTAAATATGTTTCTAGGTTCTAAGGATTCCCTTACTAACTTTGCTCAGACTGAAGAAGCTCCTTGGATAAGGAGCGAAACGTTTCCACTGAGAAAATAGAAATCCAGTTGACATGATTCAAGCTACAGACAATTCCACCTGGATGACTGAGAACCTTCATAGACTACAGAGACAGCACTGATCACACTTGTTAATGACTTGTGTACATCCTTCATGGCCCTTCTTGGTCTTTCATTGGCCTTCAATACTTTTGATCATAGTATCCTTCTGGATGGCTCAGTGGGTGGGGAGTGGGAGACATGGTGTGGTGGGGGTTCTCCTGCTTCCTCTGGGGCTGGTTCCAGTTGATGTTGATTGGGGGAGAAGGGAGAGATCTAGCCCAAAGCCCTTGCTTTGTGGGATGCCTTGTTATATATTTTATGATTTTGAAAGAATCTGGAAAGTTCTGTTTTAAAAAGTCAGGCTGAGAAGTTTTTTTTCTGTTGGAGTCAGGAGGGATCATGGTTTAACTCCCTCCTCAGGAATGTTAATTATTGGTACCTGAAGGTCTGGCTTGAACTGACCAATCAGAATGTTTCCTGTTGTTTCATTTTCCAAATAAGTAACTAGGTGAGCTGAGTCAGGGTGGTCACATGTTAAACGTTGTCCACTCAGGTAATGCCAAGTTCTTCTTGTAAAGGCTTTATATTGTAAATCTTCCTTTTGTGTTCTTCTGGCTGCAGATATGTAGTTATTTGATATGTAAATAGTCCATGTGCTCTCGGCTGAGTAGCAATGGTTGTTCCTGTTCTTTGTTTTAAAATAAAAGCAGCATTTTTTTTCTACTGCAAATGTTCAGTTTATCGATCTCTCAATATTTCTATAACTCTGATCTCAAAATTATTAAAAACAATAAAATGCCGCAGGGCCCTACGCTCTCCTTACTCCTACTTAATGTTTTCATGAGACCACTGGGTGAGGCCATCGGTTGGCCAGATATCATCTGTATGTTGATGAAACTCAATTGTACGTCTAAGCCTTGGGCCCTCCAAGTGATGGTACCGAAGTTTTGCCTCATTGTCTGGTTACTGTAGGGATCTGGATGGGGGAGAACAGGCTCAGATTCAACCCTCCTAAGACTGAGTGACTGTGGATTTGGGGCCAAACGAACCAGAGACTTTTTGTCTTTGATTCTGGATGTCATTGTGTTACCCGAAAAGACCTGGTATGCAGTTTGGGAGTAATCTAAACTTAAGGCTGCTGCTCAAAGAGCAGGTGACAACCATGGCTCGGAGGAACTTTGCATGGCTCCATCTTGTGTGCCATTTGCCCCATTTATTTTTTATTTATTTTTATTTATGTTTATTTTATCTTATTTATACCCCGCCTATCCCCTCCCTAATGGAGGGCTCTAGGCGGCTTACAATCATGTAAATTCAAATTATACAATCATATCATAATTACCCGCACGTTAGGGAGGGGGTAAGGGAACCGGCTCTTCATCCGCAGGTCGGACTACATGTCCCAGGAACCTTTGCTTCTGAGCCGGCTGCTGACGTCCAGGAAGTTGTTATTTCAGGATCCGCCGTCCTCTACCGTCCTCCGTCGCCATCTACGGGAACCAGCTCTTCTTGGTCCGAGGGCGACCCTCCGAAAAGGACGCCAGCAAATTGGCCCACGTGAGTGGTCCCCATTCATCTACTTCCCAATGGCTTTCGATCTGCTGGGTGGGCAGAAGCTGGGGCTAGTGACGGGAGCTCACCCCGCCACGCGGATTCGAACTGCCGACTTTATGGTCGGCAGACTAACGGCTCAGCGGTTTAACCCGCTGAGCCACCGCGCCCCTTATTTATGGATTGGAAGGCCCTGTTTGTGGTCACTCATGCCTTGGTCACTCATAATTTGAATACTGCAATGAGCTCTACATGGGGCTGTCCTTGATGGCAACTCATAAACTGCAGCTGATCCAGAATGTAACAGCATGTGTAATTATGGTTATATCTCAGTATGCCTCCTCCATGCCCCTCCTGGCTAACTAAAGCTACCCAGGGGGTGTTGTGTGAGTGGGTTCTAGCAGTGGTAAATTCCTCCTTGAGTGAGGGGGTTGTTCCTCCACCCCTTAAGGAGGCTTTGGTTTGCTCCCTCCTCAAGAAACCATCGCTGGATCCCACCATACTGGACAACTTTCATCCAGTATCTAACCTCCCCTTTTTGGGGAAGGTGATGGAGAAGGTGGTTGCACAGCAGCTTCAGAGGACTCTGGATGAAGCAGATTATCTGGACCCCTTTCTGTCAGGACTCAGGCCTGGATATGGGATGGAAATGGCATTGGTCGAACTTTTAGATGATCTCTGGCAGGAGCGGGATGGAGGTTGTGCATCCATCCTTGCTCTGCTTGACCTCTCAGTGGCCTTCGATACCACTGACCATGGTATCCTTCTGGATTGGCTCCAGGGATTGGGGATGGGTAGCACTGTATTGTTCTGGTTTTCCTCCTTTCTATGGGGTCGATACCAGTTGGTGGTGCTGGGAGGGGAGAAGAGATTCTGCCTTCGGTCCTTACTATGTGGGGTTCTGCAGGGTCCAGTGCTCTCTCCTCTCCTATTCAACAACAACTACACGAAGCCGCTGGCTGGGGAATTCTAGGAGTTGACGTCTACACATCTTCAAGCTGCCAAAGTTGAGAATCACTGGGAAAGCACAGAAGAAGACATTAAAGAGTTAAACCGAGGGTGGTCCCTGCACAGATACACACTCACACACATACACACCCAGGGACATTCCCCAAACCTACAAAAAGAAAATGTTAATTGGTAGTGGCAGTTGGACTTTTCTACCCTTTCCCTGGGAAATACTATCAATGTAAAAAGGACAAAGAGGGCAAACAAGAGATATACACAGAGAGAGAAAGTGTAGGAGAGGAAAGGGGGAAAGAGAGAGTTATGGGAGTAGGTGAAAAGTGCTGAAACAGAGATTTATTACTTTGAGATGGCCTTTTTGATTATTTCAGAAGCTCATTCAAGAACTGCAGAGGCTAATTTGCTTCCATTGCACTCCGCCTCCCTATATTCCCCTCATTCTGTCTGTCCTAGGTATAATTAATGGACCTATTTTTTTGTCTTTATTTGCATGTTTGGCATCCTCACTGTCCAGAAAGTTAGAGGCTACAACGAAAAAGGAAGATGGGATAGAGCAGCCTTTCTCCACCTTTTGGCCCTGGAGGAACCCTTGAAATATTTCTCAGGCCTTGGGGAACCCCTGCCCATTCAGGCTCAAATATAGGCCAGAAGTTACGAAATTATTATATTCATTTCATGGGTAGGTCTGTATAGATGCAGTAACAGTGTTCTTAAAAGTAAAAATTAAGAAGGAAACTTACCTCTTTAATGTGAAGTTGCCTGAATTTGAAATAATTTTTAAAATTAATCATGATCTCCTAGGGACTCCCTAGTGACCTCTCGTGGAACCCTAGGCTGCCATGGAACCCTGGTTGAGAAACCCTGCACTAGAGAAACAGAGGTGTTACCTTATGTGATGCCCTCATTCCAGAGTTTCCATGTCCACCACCCAAAAGGGGGACTACTTCAGTATATATTCCTATGATTTTATTTTACATTAAAATATAGATCAATTAAGTACAAGAGGCAGGGTATAAATTTAATAAATAAATAAAAATAAATGGACACAAAACAAAACTCTAGAATTAGGAGAAAATGTGAGCAAAACCAGATGGAGGAAGTTTGTTATGGATCTTTGAAAGAAATCTAAAAACTTGGACTACTAATTCTGTACCTTTTGGTTGGGTAGAGGGTGGGAAATTTAGGAACATGGAGGAGGCTGATGGAGAAACAGGAGTGGTTCCTCATATCCTATCGGGTTCAGTGGCATCTGGCAAGAGAAATGAAGCATGGAACGTACATTCAATGATGTCCTAGTTCATCACATACAACGACAACATCATTGTGTTCATGTCTGCTGCTGTTTTTACTCTTCTATCCAGCTCGAAGGAGGGGATTTAGAGTGGAGGATTCGATCCAAGGTGGCATCAACTTCCACAAACGTCTAGTTACCTGTGAAATGATTGGGTAACCTCATGGGCCATAGTGTTCACTTGGCAACAATACAGCAGTGGTTTGCCATTGTCTTCTTCTCAGATGCCTTTCCCCCTTGGATTTCCTACTGATCTTCCATCCTAGTACAAACGAGGTCTGATCCTGCTTATTTTTTCTCATGTTTCAGTGAGTTACTAGATACTTCCTGTGATAGGTCAAGCTCAGCTCCTGGTAATTTCAAGGGTATGTCAGTGAAGTTTTCTCAGTACAAGTACAAGGGTACTTTGTCATTTCTGTTATATATTTTATGATTTTGAAAGAATCTGGAATGTTCTGTTTTAAAAAGTCAGGTTGAGAAGTTCTTTTTCTGTTGGAGTCAGGAGGGCTCATGGTTTAACTCCCTCCTCAGGAATGTTAATTAATTGGTGCCTAAAGGTCTGGCTTGAACTGACCAATCAGAATGCTTCTTGATGTTTTATTTCCAAATAAGTAACTAGGTGAGCTGAGTCAGGGTGGTCACATGTTAAACTTTGTCCACTCAGGTAATGCCAAGTTCTTCTTGTAAAGGCTTTATATTGTAAATCTTCCTTTTGTGTTCTGCTGGCTGCAGATATGTAGTTATTTGATATGTAAATAGTCCATGTGCTCTCGGCTGAGTAGCAATGGTTGTTCCTGTTCTTTGTTTTAAAATAAAAGCAGCATTTTTTTCTACTGCAAATGTTCAGTTTATTTTTTGATCTCTCAATATGTTTCTATAACTCTGATCTCAAAATTATTAAAAACAATAAAAATTTCTTTCTTCCTGGACGCTTTTTTCACTTAGTTATTTATTTATTAAATTTATATGACCGCCCAACTCCCCCAATGGGTGAGTTAGCCCTGAGAATTTCTGGTGGTCTCCCATCCATGTGTTAACCAGATTCCACCCTGCTTAGCTTCTGGTGAGTAGCCAAATTCTCATACTTCCATCAGAAAAAAATGGAAAAGGGAATGCAGCAGATTCACCCAAAATATTTGCAGAAAAACAGTGGGGAAACCTGTTCTTCCTTACTTCACTATTCTTCTGCAATATAACGAGTAACCATAATTCATACCAGGCAACAAAGATGCCCATGTAGAAAGAGCCATTCTCAGTGAAAACGAACTGACCTTTGAGTATAAAATTCTGTCTATCTTCATCATGAAAATAGTATAAAAGAAAGCTAATTAATTATGATAGATTTGATATATTCAAAAAAAGTATATAATCCCATATGTATATTTGTCTTATTACCTCTAGGGGACACTCTTGCTCAAGTTCATTTTATCCCTGCAAAATCTTTTGAAAATCAGCAATATTTCCCCAAGTCTCTTCTCTTCCCTTCTCTTCTCTTCTCTTCTCTTCTCTTCTCTTCTCTTCTCTTCTCTTCTCTTCTCTTCTCTTCTCTTCTCTTCCCCAAGTCTCCCCTTTTTCTTCTCCCCTCTTCTCCCCTCTTCTCCCCTCTTCCCTTCCCTTCCCTTCCCTTCTTTCACGCAGAAGAGATGTTGTCAGCTTGGCATCCTGAATCCAGCAAGGATTTCAATGAGCCAAACAGAATTTTAATCCAGCTGCAAGTGAAGTTTTGCCAAATATCAGCAGATGCTATTACTTAACAAAGCATGGAGCTGCTAGAGAGTGTGTGGCTTTGGATGGGAAATAATTGTCCTTAAGCTCATCCCAAATGCCACTTCTCTCTTAGATCTCAGTTAAGGGAAACTGTGAGGCAGCTAACTCACATAGGAAGGACTAGCACTGTTCTGGATGTAAGGGGATTCTCCTGAAATTTAGTTTTATGCAATGGAAATCCATGAATCAAGTTATTCAGGATTAGTCACTGAAGCAGAGGAGATGGGGCAGTTCCAGCTGATGTTCTGTCTCATGAACATCTAAGGCTACTCCAAACCTCTTCTCATTCTGTATCAAAGATGAGCAACCGTGGTCCTCAGATTCCAGTGCCCTCAACCCCAGTACCTGGCCATCAAAAGTCAGTGGCAAAGCTCTTGTAATTCAGCTGGCCAAGTTTAGCTTGTAGTTTGATTTGGAATGGTTTTAAGTAAAGCTGTGCACCCCTCTAGATTTGATCTCCATGAGAGGCATGCATGAGAGCACCAACGTACCATGGTACCCTTCTAGACACAATAGCAGGAGTTGGGGGGACTGTTTTGCAGTGGTTCTGCCTCTTCCTCAGTGGGGTAGCTATGGAAGTCATCCATGCCTGCTTCAAGGTGCTCTGTTTGACTTCCTGCATGTTCCAAGGCATGCAAGTAAGGGCTGTGGTGGCTCAGCGGGTAAGACGCCAGGCTTGTCGATCGGAAGATCGCAAGTTCGGAGGTTTGAATCCCTAGCCCCGTGTGACGGAGTGAGCTCCCGCACTCGCCCCAGCTCTTGCCAACCTAGCAATTTGAAAGCATGCAAATGCAAGTAGAGGAATAGGTAACAGCATTCTGCGCGCGTCATGCCGGCCACATGACCGCGGAAGTGTCTTCGGACAGCACTGGCTCTTGGGCTAACAAACGGAGATGAGCACCGGCCCCTAGAGTCGGAGACGACTGCACAAATGTGCGGGGGAAACCTTTACCTTTACCTTTTTATGTTCCAAGGCACCTTTTGGAGATTGATTCCAAAGCTTTGCACTACCTTAGTTTGATCAATTGGGAGGATTTCTTCTGGGTCCTTTTCCATCCTATCCCATTTTTGAACCACCTCAAAAAGACAAAAGAGACTCCTAGAGCCACATCACTGCACCTCGGAAGGCCTTTGCCAGCCTTATTTATTTAATTCTTATTTAATTTTTATCCTGCCTTTATTATTATTTTTATAAATAACTCAAGGCAGCGATCATACCTAATACTCCTTCCTCCTCCTATTTTCCCCACAACAACAACCCTGTGAGGTAAGTTGGGCTGAGAGACAGGACCGCAACTGGGGGGGGGCAAGCGGGGTATGTGCCCCGGGCGCTGTGCTGGGGGGGCGCCAAAATGACAAAATAACCCATGGGATGGCACGGAATCCATGTTTGCCCCGGATGACACAGACCCTAGTTCCACCCCTGCTGAGAGAGAGTGACTGGCCCAAGGTCACCCAGCTGGCTTTCGTGCCTAAGGCGGGACTAGAACTCACAGTCTCCTGGTTTGCCATTGGCTCCTTCCTAGGGCTGAGAGACAGGGACTGGCCCAAGGTCACCCAGCCGGCTTTCCTGCCTAAGGCGGAACTAGAACTCACAGTCTCCTGGTTTGCCATTGGCTCCTTCCTAGGGCTGAGAGAGAGTGACTGGCCCAAGGTCACCCAGCCGGCTTTCATGCCTAAGGCGGGACTAGAACTCTTAGTCTCCTGGTTTGCCATTGGTTCATTCCTAGGGCTGAGAGACAGGGACTGGCCCAAGGTCACCCAGCCAGCTTTCGTGCCTAAGGCGGGACTAGAACTCTCAGGCTCCTGGTTTGCCATTGGCTCCTTCCTAGGGCTGAGAGACAGGGACTGGCCCAAGGTCACCCAGCCGGCGTTCATGCCCAGCCGGCTTTCATGCCTCAGTCTCCTGGTTTCTAGCCCAGCACCTTAACCACTAGACCAAACTTATAGAAGCTCAGGGACTGAATTGTGGTCCCCTCAAAACCTGGGATCCTCTGCTTCCTTGGCTAAGGCGTTGGTAGTTAAGAGAAGTTGACTGTGTATTGAGGTCATTTCAGAATATCCCAAGAGGCTATGAAAAGAGGGAGACCAAAGGTTGTCATTTCCAAACCTTTCCCTGTCTTGTAACGTAAGTGTTTTCTATGTGCAGGCGATAATTCATTATGGAGGGACTGTCTCAACCACTGTTGATAGTAGGAATGTGCCTCACTTCCAATCAAAATATAGATTTGATTTAAGGAGGCACCAACAGATGCTTTGGATCTGAAGCCAAAAATGCTGACTTTTCTGCTACTGTGTAAGCCCAGGGAAAAATGCATTTTCTTTGAGGAGGTGCCACAAATGCAGTATATCACCATGGCCCCTCTGAGCACCCTTTTGGCTTCAGATCCAAAGCACATCCTTATTTAATCTTCATTGAACTGGTTGGACTACAAGTAGAAAACCAAGACTTGCAGGGAGCCATGGACCCTTTCTGGAAGGGCTCCCATGTCTATTACAAGAGTAGCCTAATCTTGATTCTGGTGGCAACAGCATTCCTTCAAATCCTTAGAACAGAGCTTTCCAAACTGTGTGTCGGGACACGTTAGTGTGTCAGCTGCAGTGTCTGGGTGTGTCGCGGCTGCTGCTGCCTCCGAACCCTGCCAGGATTCCACGCAGGTCCGAGTGCCTGCCTTGTGCCTTGCTGCCTCCAAACCTGCCCTGCCAGGATTCCACGCAGGTCCTAGTGCCTGCCTTGTGCCCTGCTGCCTCCAAACTTGCTGTGATTTCACACAGGTCCTAGTGCCTGCCTTGTGCCCTGCTGCCTCCAAACCTGCCCTGCCAGGATTCCACGCAGGTCCTAGTGCCTGCCTTGTGCCCTGCTGTAAGAGTGTGTCGCGAAATGATGCCCTGCTGTAAGAATGTGTCACGAAATGATGCATGTCTAAAAAGTGTGTCACCAACATGAAAAGTTTGGAAAGCTCTGCCTTAGAAGAACATACCTGTTTTATGCCCTCAAGTTCTTAGGTTTTCATATCTTAAGTCCCCCTAATCACTCCAACAAACACTTTGGATCCATGGTGGTCCCCAGGAAGGACCAAGGAAGGCAAGTGATTTGTTTCTCCTAAGAATGATATGTAGATGTCTGTGGGCAATCTGTTATCATATTTATTAGTTGTGTTCTACTATATACTCTGTTGACATAACTGCAAAATAATGAGCAAGAGCTAACTCGGACCAAATGAATGTTTGCCACTGAGTCTTCCTATAAACCCTAAACAACTGACCAACCAAACGAAAAATAATATTAATCTAAGGCAGTGGTCGGCAAACTTTTTTATGCCAGGGGCCATTTTGACAGTTATAACATTTATAACATCACTCGAGGGCCAGGGGGCAGGGTTTGAGGGTGGGAGCCAATCGCGCAGAAGTGGGTGGGTTTGCAGGCGGGAGCCAATCGCGTGGAAGGGGGTGGGGTTTGCGGGCGGGAGCCAATCGCGTGGAAGGGGGCGGGGGAGGTTTGGAAGAAGGAGAAGGGAAAGAGAGGCTCGACTGCTCCAGTCGCTTCTCTTCCGGAGCCGCTCACGCCCCCAGTCCAGGCAAAGTAAAGCTGGTGGGGAATCCAGCGCGGGAGCAGGGTTTGCAGGCAGGAGCCAATCGCGCACACTTAGGGCCTGCTGCCGCCATGCCCGCCACGCCCACTGCAGTGCCCGCCGCCGCCATGCCCGCCGCCACGCACACCATGCCCGCTGCCGCGCCTGCCCCCGCCACGCCCGCCACGCCTGCCTGTGGAAGAGCCACACTCAAGGGGCCAAAGAGCCGCATGTGGCTTGCGAGCCGCGGTTTGCCGACCACTGATCTAAGGAGAGGAAGAGCATGCAAGCAAGTGAGCAAGGAAGCTAACTAGTGCAAAATATTTTATTTTCTTTTGAAGCCTACGCTGGGTCTCTCCAAGGATGGTCCAAGCTTGGACGTCAGGGAATGCTCTGTGGAGATGTTCAGTTCCTTTGTCTCAGCACCTTCAACCAGAAACTTGGCAGGGGCAATTCCACCCTTCCCTGCTCCTCCCTCCTTTCTTCTTCCAGTTTGGGGAGGGTAGTCTGGTCTCACTAAGACTCCTGAATCCCACTGACTCACAAACACTGCTATGAAGGTTCCGAGGATTCAGTTACGACCAGCTTCACACTTCCAAGTAAAGGCCCTACTAAGTCTAAGGAAGCTAGGCTGGATGCTGCCTGAACTACCTGCCCTTTCCTACACTCCATCCTCCCTCTCCCTTCATGGCCTCCCTCCCTTTCTCAATTTTGATAATTTTTCATTTCCTTGAACTTTAAGAAATAGTCATGCTCTGCAGAACAAGCAGCTGTACATTTTAGATTTTTACACGTCCATTTCTTTATTGGATTTGAGATATTGCTAGGAAGCTTTGAATACAGCTGTTATTATTAACAACACCTCCACCAGCACAAGCAGGACAAACCATGGTATATGAACAGAGAACAAGTCCCACTCCCTTTTCGCACTGAAGATGTTGCCTAGCCTGGCAATGAAACGTCTGCAAGAAAACAACAAGGCTCAGAGAGCACCATGGACTCCACAGTTCAACCCTGAGCTACAAATATTCTCTTCGATTGCTTCCTAGCAGTATCTAAAATCCAATGAAAAAAAATGGATGCGTAAATATCTAAAATGTACAGTTGCTTGTTTTCTTATAAGAAAAATGGCCAATATTTTAAAAAGTGTGTTATAGATTTGCAGCCTCAGATTCCCATTCTGTTCCACCAGGGTGGGATCACGCAACATGCTAGACTTGGCTCAAATAGGCTTTGCTCAGGGCTCCGTGGGAACCCATTTTTTCTCTTTGCATGTTCTGTGAACCAGCCATCACCTTCAACCATAATACAGTTGATTTCCTTAAGCTCAGCATAATTAAGTGATGGCACCATTGGGTTTTGTTAACCTGGGTTTAGGATTTACTAGACAACCCATGACCCGTTGGGTCATCGTTTCAGAGATATTTCCTTACCAGATTCCTCAATACCTTCAACAATGGCAGAGTTTCTAATGTACTGGAAAAGTTCTTAAAAATTCAGGGAGACATTCAGACATGTATCTGCCTTGAAAGTAGCCCATGTTGAACTGTATAGCCCAGTCAAACATCAGGAGTTGACCACAGGAAATGTTTTATGACATTTTGTATTATGTCACAAAATGTTTTATAAAATTTGCCAAATTTCTATTCCATGAGAGTCATGGGTCCCAGATTTTGGATGCATTCTGTAAGTTAGTCCATTTGAGGTACCTTGGTTCAAAAATTGTTGGCCTATGACACACCAGAGCTTCCTGTCAGCCGTCACCATCCCCAGCTCCCCAACGGTCGAGTCCGTCACCTCCAGAATATCATCCATCCATCTTGCCCTTGGTCGGCCCCTCCCTCTTCCTTTTGCCTTCCACTTTCCCAGCATCAGCTTCTTCTCCAGGATATCCTGTCTTCTCATTATGTGGCCAAAGTACTTCAGTTTTGCCTTTAATATCATTCCCTCAAGTGAGCAGTCTGGCTTTATTTCCTGGAGGATGGACTGGTTTGATCTTCTTGCAGTCCAAGGCACTCTCAGAATTTTCCTCCAACACCACAGTTCAAAAGCATCTATCTTCCTTCGCTCAGCCTTCCTTATGGTCCAGCTCTTGCAGCCATAGGTTACTACAGGGAATACCATTGCTTTAACTATGCGGACCTTTGTTTTCAGTGAGATGTCTCTGCTCTTAACTATTTTATCAAGATTTGTCATTGCTCTCCTCCCAAGAAGTAGACGTCTTCTGATTTCCTGGCTGTAGTCAGCGTCTGCAGTAATCTTTGTGCCTAGAAATACAAAGTCTGTCACTGCCTCCACTTTTTCTCCCTCTATTTGCCAGTTATCAATCAAGCTGGTTGCCATTATCTTGGTGTGTTTTTTTTTTTTGAGGTTTAACTGCAACCCAGCTTTTGCACTTTCTTCTTTCACCTTCGTCATAAGGCTCCACAGCTCCTCCTCGCTTTCAGCCATCAAAGTGGTATCATCTGCATATCTGAGATGAAACTTCTTTGCAACATGGAAAAGCAGAAATTGTTTACCCATTCTGAAATCATGGGAAGATCACACCAGCTTCTCCTAACATGGTGGTCTCCCCAAGCGATGTGACTATTGCATTCCAAATATTTCTAGAGGGCCCCAACTGATAAAGAAGGCAGCATCTCAGAGTCATGCAGCTGTGTAACATTTCCTGAACCACTACGCAAATTCTGGGGTTTGCATGGCCAGGCAGAGTCTAAAACTGGGGTTAGTAGTCTCCATCTGGAAGCCTAATGAGCGATCAAGAACAGATGGCCCAATTAAGAAGAGCAGCTAAATTGCTGCATAGTCACCTTGGATGGCATATGTGCCTCATCATCTAAAATAGGCTGGCAGTTAGCCAAAGAAATCAGATGTGTTCTGGATGGCTTTACTCAGGCAAAAACGTAAGAAATATTAAGAGCTCTCCTGTGGTGCTCTGGATTTGCTCAGGAAAGCTAGTAGCACATTGCTGACCAAGGCCACACTTGGTGTAGACCTCATTCTCCTAAAAGAATCAAAGAAAATATTTGGATCACAAATTAAGATGGATCCAATCTCTTCCTTTTCCACCACTCCCAAAGGAGAACCATTTCCATCCCAAGGTTTCTGGTCTACAACTTTGTCAGTTGGGCATGTTCCAGTTTTGTTCAGTGACAATGAAGGTCAACATTTTGAGGGTCTGTCTTGGTTCTGGATTCTAGCTACTGTAAGAAAATTGGATCCTGTTCTATTTTCCATTCCATTGGATGATGCAAAAGAATGAAAAGTTGTAACCTCTTAGAGGATGAGTAAAACAACAACAGTACCCTCCATAAAGTGGAAATGTAGGCTGGTTACTTCATTTGAAGATGCAGTCCACCACTGTCTAATATGATGTCACAAAAGTAACGGGGGGTCACCAGCAGGGATGCTTCCCCTGACAAAATGACATCATAAACTTAACCTAGATAAAATCACAACCAAACATTCTCTTCATGGATTGCCAAGTTAGCAATAGAACTAAAGAGAAGAGTTAAATGCAAAATGCCTCTGCTTAAAAATTAGTTAGGATGAATGAGTTCTATTGTTTGCTTTAAGTCCCTAGAAAATTTAGTCCTGCAAAATGCTTGTGTGTGTGTGTGTGTGTGTGTACATAGCCCTAATATTTTTGTGCAGACAACTGTGTCATTTAGTGAAGACTAATTAGTGCTTTATCTAAATGTTTCCTTGAAAATACTGTCATTTTTCCACCAGAAGCTTGAATATTCATGAACATTTCATGACCTCATAGGTAGGAATAGTCACAAGCTTCTCGGTTCTCACACAGACATTTGACATTATTATGATGCAGCAAGAAGGATATTATTTTCCGAAGATCTTCTATAAGGTAATCATCCCAAACAAGCAACTTCAGCCTGTGTTGGGTTCTTTGTTACTTAAAGAAAATGTTAAGGATAGGTGGTAAGAGAATATTACCACATTGAAAAGAATTCTCCATTGATTGCCTCAATGCTTCCCTGAATTAGGAATATGTTTTATACAGGGCTGACCTTGAAGACCACACTGAAAGTTCAACTGTTCCAGAATGCAGTGACCCATATGGTCTCTGGGTAGTCATGATATTGCCACAGAACATTGTTACAGAGGGAGTTAATGGCCTAGGGTCTGGGTATCTAAAGACTGTCTCTCTTGATCACATCTGCCCACCCAACCTGGATAGTCAAAGAATGCCTCCTTGGGGCTCCCACCTACCAGGAGGCGTGATGGGAGGGGGCTGGACAGCAGGCTTTCTCAACAGCAGACATGCTGCATAGAAGGGCAGATGTTCTCCTATGGAATACCTTCTCCCCATCTTAAGGCCTTCTGGAAAGTTGTGAAGACCTGGCATCTATAGAAGTCCTTTTGCGATTGATTCCAGAGCCATCAATGTAACATTTAGTTTTATTTTACTAAGATATTATTGGAAGGATGGATGGATGGAATCTATATCCCACCACAATCTCTTGACTCTCTGTTACGTATAAGCTGTAATAAGAAAATAAATAAATAAATAAAACATCCACAGTGAGATTAAAACACAAACAAGCTAATGTAAAAATAAAAACAAGGAAATAAATGGAAAACTGCACTGATCATCACCGTAAAAACAATAAAATAAAAAGTAAGTATGGTGCAAGAGATGAAAATCCCTTGCATTCTCTCTGGGAAAGCTCAGCTTTGAAAAACCTTCTGAAAGCCATCAAGAAGGGGTCTAGCCTGATTTCAGTGGGGCAACTGTTCCTCAGCATCATTGCTGCCAGTGCCATCAAGAAGCAACATCTCCTCAGCCTTGGCTCACCTCACTCCCCAGTGGTGTGGGACTACAATGCATCATCATAATTATTCTTGTTGTTTCTATTATTATTATTATTATTATTATTATTATTATTATTATTATTATTTGTACTGTTCATGGTCATGGAGAAAATCTATCTATGTGGTCGCTAGGAGTTGAAAATGACTTGATGGCACATCATCGATCAATCAACTTTTCATGGAAAAAAATTATCTATGCGGTCTCTAAGACTTGATAGCACATAATCAATATGTACTGTAAACCACCTCGAGGCCAGTTAGATTAAGATAATATACTGTATAAACAAAGAAACAAAGGCAATGTATAAACAGAGTAGGCACACCAATTCTATATGCACATCTGTGTTTCACAAAACATCCTTAGGAAAAGTTGATATTGTAGGAAGCTACAATAGAAAGTTACCATATGGTCTGTTAGGCTGGGCTCCTCATCTACAGCCTCTCTGTCTGTGGGGTCATCCCTGTAGTGACTTTGCTGGGATTTCGTATTGTCTGGAGCTAGGAGGGGATCACATTGGCTAAATCTCACTTCCTCTACAAGTGCCTGTCACTTACATCTGGATGGGGTGTGCCTGTGCTGTTGTGTGCACAACTGTGGACAACGCTGTAATGGTGGTGATTTGGTGGTTTCCCTGACTGAAATTCTAATCCCACCCGATGTCCCTAACCTCAGGAAAAGCTGCCACTGCTTCATCCAATCATTTCCCCCCTTTTTGGTAATCACCTATTGACCTATCACCACTAGGTGGTAGTAAAGAGTTGAAGTTTCCTTCATCTCTTGGCTGCCTTCTAGTGGTCTTCTAAGTTTGTGAGGTCTACATGCAATCACCAAACAAGGGTTGAAAAGTCAGAGTTTGGGTGTGTGTGAAACAGGTATTAAGTTGGGGGTGTTCCAAGTATTAGTCGTGATCACGAGATGGGTAGCTATATAAAGCAAGCAAGCAACTCTTGTTTTGGGGTAGAATGGTAGTTTTGGGTAGGATGGAAGATTTGGGGTAGAATGGTAGATCAATATTACTTTTTGAATTCAGGCTTACATTGGCTATCAAAAGTAAGATTTTGGTTTCCTTTGTAGCCAAAACAAAATTGCAAAACAGGCCCATTGCCCAGGAACTGACTAGGACGGGCATCCCTACAGATCTGGACTGCATCATCTCAAGGCTCCTCTTTCATGTGCTCTAGATTGTCAGTGTGGCAGCTTGAGTGCTAGGAGAAGAGGGGAAATCCCACTTCTACACCGGAACACCTAAAACCAACTTTGCATTGCCTCAGCTGTGAGTTTTGCAAAGTGATGGAGGTGCCTTTGTGAAGACAGCTCCTGTACGAATGTCTTCTTGTCATTGCAAGCAGGATATGTGGATAGTCCTGTAACCTCTTTGGCCTGCTGACTTGCAAAAATGGGACATCTCCTTGGGCCTGAATATCTGATATGTACAAATTGTTCTGCAGATCTCAGCAAGCTACTGCTTCAGCCTGGGAGGAGAACGTGGGCCCCAGTTCTTCTCCTCCTCCTCCGCCTCCTCCTCCTCCTCCTCCTCCTCCTCCCCCTCCCCCTCCCCCTCCTCCCCCTCCTCCTGCTCCTCCTTCTCTCTCTCCCTCTCCCTCTCTCTCCACTTTGTGCTATATTCTAAACTCTACAGTCTCCTGCTCAACCCAAGGAATGTCCAAATATCTCAACAGGAGTACATTCAAATCAGTGCAAATATAATGCTCTTTTGATGCGGTCAAGACTCCAGTGAATGCAGGCCACAAGAAAATTTGCACACCTGAGAAGAAGAAAGCATCAGAAATGAGATTTGGCTGTATTCAATAGTCTGAAGAAATCCTGATTTTCTTCCTCCATGGGATTCATATTTGAGGGCTCCTGGACCACAGGGCCCCATCCTCTTATTGTTCAACCTTCCCTCCTCCATATAAAATCCAGTATGCTTTTTAATGCCACAGTCAAGAATTTCCATTCTGGAAACCCAGCCAACCGATTCAAAATTCTAATTCCGGGAAGAGATGCCCCTGGGAATATGAGAGCCCACTTAATATCAGGAATGCCTCGCATCTTCACCAGAAGAAATTAACTCAGAAACTTGTTGTTTAGTGGTTCCAGTTCATGCACTCCTGATAGAACTTTTCTCCTTTTACTATCCCTGGGAGCAATTATCTTCAGAGCTCTCCAGGAGACTCTGCACTGAAAACCGCAGTACGTTTGTTATGAATTACAGGAGGATTCTTCCCATGGAAAAGATGCTGAGCTAAGGACAGCCCTGATGATTCAGGTATCGCTGTCTTCATTAGGAAGAAATATTATCCAACAATGACCTTTCGTTTGTATCTCGGATAAATGGAGTAGCTTTCCAACGTCTGGTGATGGTGGTAGGAATACAGCAGCCTTGGTGGCCCCTGATTCATACAAAATGCTTCCAAATTAAACTGAATTCTGAGTAATGTATGAGTAAGTGTTATGGAAACAAGTCTGAATCTTGGGAGGATGCAGTGTTTTGCTCAGAAATCCCCCAAATCCTGTTTCATTTGATCAGGAAATGTGTGACATTGCAACCTTGCTATGATATTCGGTTCTTATTTTTCTATTTTTGCCCTTCTCTCCTTGCACAATCTCTTGCTCTCTTACGCTAATCCTGATTTTCTGCTCTTTATGCTTGCAACCCTCGGAGAGGATACTGACATTATGTTAGAACGGGTTATTATCAGCATTGCAAATAGGGCTGGGCAAAGCATTCTGAAAGGGTACTTCATAAGAGTTGGCATGAATGAGGCAGCTCTCCTCGGAGTATTAAAACAGCCGCATCCTCTAGAAAGCTTGGTCCTTCTGCTTCAAAGGCTTTCCCTGGTTGTCTATGCACATGTGTGCATGCACAAGGAACGTTTCTGCCCGAACAGTCTGTGAAGTGAAAGGGCTTTGCATGTGAAGACCTCTGGGGAAATCTTTCAAAGGAGCTACACCTTCTAGAAAGACACACCAGCTTTAAAACTTCCCAAAGGGGTCCTTTGTTCAGGCCAACAACTTTGCAAGATCCTCCCCAAAATTCTGCGCAACCCTAATGGCATAGCATGAGTTCAAACATGAGTTCAAACCCCTACAAGAAAAGAAAGTTACTGAGGAGGTATCTTGGATCAGAGAAAAAAAGGAGGAGCAAAGATCTCTTGCTGACTAATAAGATGGGTTACACCTCCATCTTCTGTTGGAGCAGACCTACTTTAGCAGACCTATTTAGCAGACCTAAGTTTAATCAATATACATTGAACTGGATTCATATACCGTATGATTGTATCTCCAGGAGGCTCTTTCTTTCTTCTTCTTCTTTCCTTCTCCTTCTTCTTTTCCCTCAACAAAACCCAACCAAGCTAAGTTCCTTGAGTCTTATCTGTGTGTGAAAGCCAACATCAATAACAACACTAAGTGCTTCCAGTTACTGCTGGGCAAAAGAATTTTCTCGCTTTTTCTCATTCGGTTGCATGAAAGAGGGTTTGTTTTCTACATTCTTTCAAAGGAGAAGAGGGTTTCTTTCATTCTTTTTTTTTTTAAAAAAAAGATTATGACGTCAAAGCAATGAATAGAAATTTGTGCAGGTGTCATGTAGCAATCATGCATGTATTAAGGCTGCTTCCACATCGCCACCATTTTCATTCCATAATCCCTCAGAAAGTTTCAAGCCATCCATGGTCATCCTCCCCACTGCCAACTTTAAAATGCAGAGCGCATCAGATTAAATTAACACATCCACCAGTTGTTAAATAGGGAGCAAAATTAACGAACGAATCAACCAATATTTATTAAAATGAATGCACTTTTCAGCTGACCAACAAGGAGCAAAACCAGCAGTCAGGCAGTCTCTAGTTCTCTGTTCAGGTTTTATTATCTCCGCCTTTTGAAATGTCTGGCATTTATTTATTTAATTTATACCCGACCTTTCATTCAGGAGCTCAAGAAGAAACATATAACATTCCCTTCTCCCTCCTATTTTTAACCCAGAACAACCCTGTGAGGTAGATTAGACAGAGGGAGGGACCAGCCCCCAGGAAGCTTTGATGGCTGAAGGGAGCACCTTCACCAGAGCTTTCCAAACTGTGTGTCAGGGCACATTAGTGTGTCGGCTGAAGTGTCTGGGTGTGTTGCGGCTGCTGCTGCCTCCAAACCTGCCCTGCCAGGATTCCGCGCAGGTCCTAGTGCCTGCCTTGTGCCTTGCTGCCTCCAAACCTGCTGTGATTCCACGCAGGTCCTAGTGCCTGCCTTGTGCCCTGCTGCCTCCAAACCTGCTGTGATTCTGCGCAGGTCCTAGTGCCTGCCTTGTGCCCTGCTGCCTCCAAACCTGCTGTGATTCCGCGCAGGTCCTAGTGCCTGCCTTGTGCCTTGCTGCCTCCAAACCTGCTGTGATTCCGCGCAGGTCCTAGTGCCTGCCTTGTGCCCTGCTGCCTCCAAACCTGCTGTGATTCCGCGCAGGTCCTAGTGCCTGCCTTGTGCCCTGCTGTAAGAGGGTGTCGTGAAATGATGCCCTGCTGTAAGAGTGTGTCGCGAAATGATGCATGTCTAAAAAGTGTGTCACCAACATGAAAAGTTTGGAAAGCTCTGACCTTCACCATCAAACCACAGATTGGCCCAAAGTCCTCCAGGAGCCCCCCCCCCCCCTCTCTCTCACACACACACCTTCTTCCATCTACTGAAATATAAAATTGTCAGCAAAAGATTTTGCACCTTCTGTTCCTAGTTGAGTTAGTTTTCCAGCAGGTATCAGAGAAGCTGAAGTCTCTCATTAACAAGGTTTTGCACCAAGAGGACACGTTACCATGCTAGATGGCCTGGAAGAAGATCCGCCAAGGATATCAGTTGGGTTGCTTGTTACTGATGTTCAGTCATTCTGTCACTTCTAACTTCTGTGACTTGAGGGGCCTTATTTCCCCAGGATTGTCTGTCAATAACTGCTTCTTTGACTTCTTGTAATCTCCTGCTTCTGTCATCAGTGATAGTACATTTAGCCACTTTATCTTCTACCAGCCTCCCCTTTGATTGCCTTTATTTTCCCCCAGCATCAGGGTCTTTTCTAATGACTTATTCCTTTGCATTATGTGTCCAAAATATTTATTATTATTATTATTATTATTATTATTATTATTATTATTCATGCTCTAGTGAACAGCCTGATTTGTTTTTTCTAATATTGAATTATTTGTTCTTTTTACTGTCCAAGAGCGTCTCAACAATTTTCTCCACCATCACAACCCAAGTGACACATCTGTTTTTCTTTGTTCAGCCTTTCTGATGCTCTGGCTTTCACAGCCAGATGTCACAATTGGGAAACTTTTGGCTTTGACAATAGGCACCTCTGTTGTCAGGTTTCTGCGCTTCAATATTTGTCTGTACCTGTCATAAACTTCCTCCAAAGTAGCAAACTTCTCTTTATTTATTTCTTGGGCACAGAGAGAATCTTCTAGCTGTGCTCCTGTCCTCTGAAGATGCCAGCCACAGCTCCTGGTGAAATGTTAGCAACCAAAACTGCCAGAACACGGCCACACAGCCCGGAAAACACACAACAACCATTAGATTCCGGCTGTGAAAGCCTTCGACTATACATTCTCTTTATTTCATTATCCTTGTGAATTTCTGATTTCAGAAGATAAAGCCTGTTCCAACTTCATCTTCTATTTGCACTGGGTCACATTATCTGTTGGCACACTTAAAAAAAAATTCAGCAGCAGACCAGATTTAGCATTGTTTTATTTCAGCTTCAACAAGAGATTCTTCAAGTCTTCTTTGCTTCCAAGTGTTACTTGGTCACTTGGTAGGCTGATGTTTCTCCTAGCAACTTTAACTCCAATTTCTATTCCTTCTGGTCTGGCAATTCTCATGATATAGTCTGTATATAAATTAAACAAATAGATGGATGGAATGAATGAATGAATGAATGAATGAATGAATCCCACTCCTTTCCCAGTTAGGAACCCCTAAAAGGTAAAGGTAAAGGTTTCCCCCGCACATTTGTGCAGTTGTGTCCGACTCTAGGGGCCGGTGCTCATCTCCGTTTGTTAACCGAAGAGACAGCGTTGTCCGAAGATGCTTCCACAGTCATGTGGCCGCATGACACGCACGGAACGCTGTTACCTACCCACCGAAGTGGTACCTATTTATCTACTTGCATTTCCATGATTTCGAATTGCTAGGTTGGCAAGAGCTGGAGCTAGTGCGGGAGCTCACTCCGCACGCGGGTCTAGGGATTCGAACCTCCGAAGTTGCGATCTTCCGATTGACAAGCCTGGCGTCTTACCCGCTGAGCCACCATGCCCCTTAGGAACCCCTACATTGTTCCATATCTCATTCCAACTATTCCCTGGTCTTTATACAAATTCTTCAATAGGCAGATGAGGTGGCCCAGTCCTCCCGAGTCATTAAGGGGTAATTAAGAACAATTGGTTGTTGTGCTCATGAAGCCTTGTATAATCAATAAAACAAAAACAGATGTAGTTTTGAAACCCTCTGGCCTTTTCCATTATCCATCTAATTTTAACAAGGTGGTCTCAGGTGCCCCTACCTCTTCTGAATCCAGTCTGTGCATGACAGTTCTCATTCCAGTTCTGAATTGCAAAATCCTGAGCATTAGCTTAGGAGCTGTAGCTTGAATCATGTCAACTGGATTTCTATTTTCTCAGTGGAAACATTTCGCTCCTTATCCAAGGAGCTTCTTCAGTCTGAGCAAAGTTGGTAAGGGAATCCTAAATATGTTTCTAGGTAGCTGTGTGACCTTACACCTGGGGCTAGATCATGGTTATATTGAGATGTTATTTTTAAGTCCTTTTATCATCTAAAGGAGGATCATTAAGATCACCATGCTGCTGTTGAGCTTGTGAAATGGTCTTAATCTTCCTAGGCACAGAAGACAAAGCAAAGACAAAGAAGACAAAGAAGACAGAGGCTTGTACACCCCAAAGATCAAACTCCAAAACACAAGAAAAGCAATGTAGTTTATGCAATCCAGTGCAGTGAGGAGTGCTCTGAACTCTACATTGGAGAAACCAAACAACCTTTGTACAGGAGGATGGCCCAACACAGGAGAAGTAACACCACAGGACCAGAGTCAGCAGTTTATCTTCATCTAAACGAAAAAGGACACTCATTTGAGGACATTAATGTTCACATTTTAGACAGAGAAGATAGGTGGTTTGAGAGAGGGGTCAAGGAATCCATTTATGCCAACCTGGAAAATCCTTCCTTGAATAGAGGTGGGGGCCTCAGGCACAATCTTTCCCCCATCTTCCTCCCCGCTTTGTCTTCTGTGCCTAGGAAGATTAAGACCATTTCACAAGCTCAACAGCAGCATGGTGATCTTAACGATCCTCCTTTAAATGATAAAAGGACTTAAAAATAACATCTCAATATAACCATGACCTAGCCCCAGGTGTAAGGTCACACAGCTACCTAGAAACATATTTAGGATTCCCTTACCAACTTTGCTCAGACTGAAGAAGCTCCTTGGATAAGGAGCGAAACGTTTCCACTGAGAAAATAGAAATCCAGTTGACATGATTCAAGCTACAGACAATTCCACCTGGATGACTGAGAACCTTCATAGACATTAGCTTAGGAGCATTTGAGAGAAGTGCAGTTATGCAGTAGCTTGAGCATTGTTAGCACTGCCTTTTAATCAAATGCAATGAAAATATATGAAAACATTAAATTAGAAATAAAAGAGTGGCAGGGATAAAAAAAAATAAACGATCATGTTGGGGTTTGCATAATACCCAGAATTTACAGATAGATTAATTATACAGGAGAGGCTAGAGGTATCTAGGTGAGAGGTGAAATATTCTGCAAGTCATCCTATTAGCAGCCATTGTAGAAGGTATGATGTGACTCATATTACAGGTGCTATAGTTTAGTTGGGTGTGGCAGATAATTTGTTTGACCTATAACGTGATTGGTCAATATTTGTATAAAAGTAGGGAAGTTCTTGTGTTCTTTCTTCTCATTACTTCATCTCATCTGTATCTGTGCTGGACGTTACTGGACTGTATTTTGGAATGCGTATGTATATAAAGTAAATAGACTATTTTATCTAATCTCTGTTTGAGTGTCTATTTACTGCTTAGAACGTATTACTCTGAAGTCGTGGAGAAGCACTGGCCACCCCAGCATTGCGTGCTCTGACAGATCATTTCTTGCAGCCTGGGAAAAGGCAGAGTGCAGAAGTCAAGGGAAGAAGGTCTGAGCAAAGAAATTGTTTTTCAACTGGCCAGCAGTCAACAGGCGTCAAAGTCACTACAAAGTAATCCAGATACAGCCACACACACACACAGGGATTGGAGGGCCTACAGGAAGAAAGGAAATAAGTGCATAAAACAATAGAAATCCAGCAATAAGCCCCAAAGCATGGAATAACTAGGAGCTTCAAGTTGGGGCTGAGGTTTCCTCAGGAGCTTCAAGTTGGGGCTGAGGTTTCTCCAAGGAGAAAATGGGAAAAGAGACGCTGGAAGCATTTTGAAGTGCAATTATGCAAGTCCATTGCTTGCCAATGCAGGCAGTTGCCTGGCAGATCAGATCTGAAGAGGAGGCTGAAAGAAGGAAGCGGGGGGAGAAATAAAGAATATTGTTCTCTGGAACCCCTACGCCTTTGGAGAGGATCCGGATATGTAGCAGTGACCCGGCAGGGATCCCCTCGCATGCCAGCTGAGTTAGTTTGCAGGCTGGCATCATCCCAGCATGAGCCGGGACTCAGTTAAACACAATGTGCTACCTTGAGCTGGCATTCCTGCCCACCCACCTCCAGATGCCACCAGACACTGGCAAGCTGGCCAAGGGCACCTGGCCCTCAGAGAGGGTTCTTGACTCATCAGAAGAGGCGCCTGGTGTCTTGCTGAGGGGAAGAGGAGATCTGGAGAAGAGGGTGAGGGAGCGGGCGGTGGGGATGGACTTGCTCAAGGGAGGGGGCCAGGCCAGGAGTTCTCGGGCGAGGTTGCCAGATCTTTTCGGAGGAGAAAATCAGGGAGATTTTTGTCTTTCACAGCATTCAGGAATAAGCAGGTGAAGTTCCTTTTCACACACCAAGGAGACAAATGGACCCATTTGCTAATACTGTACCTTCACATAACATTGCTGTTTAAAGGCCCATCCACACATCTTGCTTACCCCACAACGACAGACCAATGTTTCTTAAGGATGGGAATGCTGTAAGGCACCAAAACTTACCACGCGCCTTTAGAGAAAGCCAAATACACGAAGGAGACTTTGTAAAAAGGAACAGCAGCAAGATTTATTTGGCCAAGCAAAGGTTGCTGGGTGGCAGCCAGACAGTTGTCACGTGCAAGTGACCTCTGAATGAAACCACCACCCAGAGCATAAGGGTGCACAAACTTTTATACGGGGAATACAGGCAGGAAGTGAGGATGAGGAAGGTATGCCCATAGGTGGGCGAGGTGTCTGATGACCATTCCCTAGGATTGGCTGGTTCTTAGGGGACAGGGTCCCTCCCAGAGCTGAAGGATTCTGGGACTTACCAGGTCAAGGGGTGACGTGGGTCATCAACATATTTACAAAGGATAGAATTGGGGACATTCACAGTAAGGAAATACTTGCATCTTACAAGGACAACAGTAACAGTTACAGAGACATTGGGTTACACAAGCAGGTTGAATCACAAAGGGTCAGAACCATGAAATCACAGTTTAACATATTTACATCTCAGGAGAGGGGAAGCAAGGCATTTATTACAAGAAGGTTAGGTAAACATGTTGGCTTTGTCTCAGGAAGAGGATGCTTGACCAGATAGATGGTCCCAGACTGTTATGCATTCCTGAGAGAGGTAGAATTGGTTTCAGAGCTTTACACTTAACCTTTCTTATGCAGTATTTGTTGGGGCTTGTTGAGGCCCATCTCAAGGGTCATCCTTGGGTGACAATTCTTTGGTTCAGGCACAATCTTTGGTTCAGTTATGTTGCATCATGGGGAAATGTTACAGCATGGTGTTTTCCAGGCCAAGGTTTGTGAGCCGGGTTTCCCCATATCCCTTCAATGCAAGTGTCATCCTCAAGCCATCCAGAGGCCACTACGACTCTTCTCTTTACTACTTTTTCTTGCTCCATGTCAAATGTAGCATCTCCAGCTTCTGCCGGCAGAAGCAAAGATCTCATCTCACAATAGGTGAGGTCCATCTCCTGCTCTTCATTTTATTTTATGCAAATTCCTCTGCTCCAATACCACCTTTAAAGCCCTACATGGCTTGGGGCCAGGTGATTTGCAGGACTGCCTTTCCCGTCACGTCCACCCGGCCCACCAGAGCGGGGAGGCAGGGCATCTTGCGGGTCCCCTCAGTGAGGGAGGTACATCTAGTGGGACCAAGGAAGAGGGCCTTCTCCGTGGTGGCCCCCTCCCTTTGGAACATCATCCCCCCAGATATAAGATTGGCCCCCTCCTTGCTCCTGTTCCAGAAGGCCCTGAAGATGTGGTTCAGTCAACGGGCCTGGGGACCCCAAGCTACTTCGGAGCCGATCAAGTGGCTGGTATGAATGTGTTTGCCGCCGGAGGGGGGGTGTCTATTGTGTTTTTATGGTTTTTAATTCTGTAAGCCGCCCGGGGTCACCGTGTGTGAGTTGGGCGGCCTGATAAATCTGTTCAATTAATAAAAAATAAATAAAAATTCCTATTCTTTTTTATAGTCATTATGTATTATTATTACTTTTAGTGCCACTAACAAGCATGAATTTATTGCTAGCCCAGGGAAAAAGGGGACCAGGCAGGGCGATGATGAAAAATAAATTTGCTTTTATTTGAATTTAATTTTTTTTAATGCCGTGGTGATATTCCCTTCTCTGTTTAATCCTTTCCCTCCCATTGCTGTAAAAGCCCAGCTGAGTGGCAGCAAATAACCCTACTTGGCTGATCTCAGAAACTCAACATGTCAAAGCTGTTTAGGATTTGGACAAGAGGCTAATTGGAAAATCCAGGTCTGGGGGATAACCTGGGAAGAAAAAACACATTTTGAAAGGAGACAGTGAAAAACCACTTTGATACTCTTGCTGAGAATAGTTATGTGGATGCAATTATCCAGATGCAAAGGCAACTTTTATCATTTTAATTAGGCAGGGCTGAAATGCATATTTAAGAAAGCCTGAAGTCACTGGGTGTTGGGCGGGGTACAAATCGAAATAATAAATAAATAGATTTCTTGTAACATTGAAACCTGTCAGGAAATGCAGAAAGAGAGGTGATGTGGAATAGAAATGTCTTCAATAACCAGTCAGTAAATTATGGTTGTGCCTGGGTGTGCCACCAAATTGACAGAACCCAAGTGCAGAGAAGCTGCTTTAGATCTCACGTGGTAAGTCCTGGGGGCCAGTGAGGCAGCTGAGCAGCCCTAAGGGCCTATCAAAATTCTCCCACAGATTTCTGGGCAAAGAAATTAGGTAGATAAATTCTCCATAGTTTTTAATGCATCTGGATGGGAATTTATTAATGCATGGGGCATAATCTTGGGGGTCATCCGGGACTCACGGCTCCTCCTGGAAGAGCAGGTGGCAGTCGTGGCCAGGAGGGCCTTCGCATGACATAAATTAGAAAGAGTTGTCACAGAACTGTAGCATTAGAGGCATAAATCAGTAGGGTGAATGGGAGAAAGAGGAAAGTAGCTGTGCATCAGGGAACAGAGGAGAACTCCTTAAACCAGCCACACTACTTCCTGGCATTAGGTGGCCACCCCCAGTGGCTGAAGGACCATCTCAGGAGAAGACATTAGTTCAAAAGGGTGGCAGATGGTGGGAATGGGTTTCACCCCCAGGAGCTCCAAACACCTTTTTGACTTCAAATGTGAAAAATGTTGTACTGTCCTACCATGCATCCTTGAGCAAGACTTTTCAATTTGTAAAGTTTGATGCCACTAACAACTCCTTTGCTGCCATGCCTTTCCACTCTACCTTTGCACAAGCTGAGCTTTGAGACTCTACCAGCAATGTGGTGGTGTGGTGGTTTTAGTAGCTGATGCACAGCTACTTTCCTCTTTCTCCCATTCACCCTACTGATTTATGCCTCTAATTCTACAGTTCTGTGACAACTCTTTCTAATTTATGTCATGTGCCCTCCACTCTGAAGGCTACACCTCTTTGTCCCTGCTTCCTCAGTAGGATCTCTTTCACAATTTCTTCCCAAATGTTTAACGGGGGAAATGAATGGAAATGATATGTGAAGAAAAGAAGTGATTCCCAGACACTTAGCCTTCAGGAAGGTGGAAAGTGAGGAGAGAGAAGGAAAATGCTTTCTACTAGATTTCAGCAGAAGGAAAATGAAGTGGGCCCATTGATTGCGGCCCAACATATTGAATGCAAAGGGCACCCATCAAATATTTATTCCATTCATGTCAAAAATGTGCTTTGGGCCTTCTGACAGCTGAGGACAATATTCAGTGCAGCACATGATCTCTTTTTAAGATGTACTATGTTGTTGCAAAGGTATTGTTGCTTAGACTGGATCAAACATTCATACATTATTCAGATTATTTGTCTGTAGGGAGTTTGAATCCCTGCATAACACTGGGTTCCTTGATTTTCCCCAAGTAATTTTTAAGCACTTGGGAGCTAGTTTGGTGTAGTGATTAAGACACCAGACTAGAAACCAGGAGACTGTGAGTTCTAGTCCCGCCTTAGGTGTGAAGCCAACTGGGTGACCTTGGTCCAGTCACACACTCTCAGCCCTAGGAAGGAGCCAGTGGCAAACCAGGAGACTGTGAGTTCTAGTCCCGCCTTAGGCGTGAAGCCAACTGGGTGACCTTGGTCCAGTCACACACTCTCAGCCCTAGGAAGGAGCCAGTGGCAAACCAGGAGACTGTGAGTTCTAGTCCCGCCTTAGGCGTGAAGCCAACTGGGTGACCTTGGTCCAGTCACACACTCTCAGCCCTAGGAAGGAGCCAGTGGCAAACCAGGAGACTGTGAGTTCTAGTCCCGCCTTAGGCGTGAAGCCAACTGGGTGACCTTGGTCCAGTCACACACTCTCAGCCCTAGGAAGGAGCCAGTGGCAAACCAGGAGACTGTGAGTTCTAGTCCCGCCTTAGGCGTGAAGCCAACTGGGTGACCTTGGTCCAGTCACACACTCTCAGCCCTAGGAAGGAACCAATGGCCAACCAGGAGACTGTGAGTTCTAGTCCCGCCTTAGGCGTGAAGCCAACTGGGTGACCTTGGTCCAGTCACACACTCTCAGCCCTAGGAAGGAACCAATGGCCAACCAGGAGACTATGAGTTCTAGTCCCACCTTAGACGTGAAGCCAACTGGGTGACCTTTGTTGTTGTGAGCCACCCAGAGTTGCTTAAGATGGGCAGCCATGTACATAAATAAAATAAATAAACTGGGTGACGTTGAGCCAGTCACTCTCTCAGCCCCAGGAAGGAGGCAATGGCAAACCACTCCTGAAATCTTGCCAAGAAAACTGCAGGGACTTGTCCAGGCAGTTGCCAGGAGTCAACACTGATTCAAAGGCACACCCCCTCCAAACAGTTCAAGCATCAACTTCTTCAAGTGGATTTTATCATCACTGCAATGCCTTGAACACTGGATTATTCATTTGGATTAGCCTCCAAGGAAGCTCCACAAACTGTAACTGAGGATGGAACTACATATTCTCAAGAAGGAAACTTACCAAAAGAGCAAACCCACAAATTTCCAACATAATCCTCATATTCCTTCCCAACATCTGCTTCAAGCAAAATAAAGTTTAAATGTAAGGAAGAACTTCCATGCGGTAAGGTCTGTACGGCAGTGGAACAGTCTACCTATGGAAGTTGTGGCTTCTCCATCTCTGGGGCCTTCTAAGAAGGGGCTGGAGGGCCACCTCTCTTGGATGGTTTGATTGGTTCTCCTGCACATTGAAGAGGGTTGAATGAGACAATCTTTGTGGTCTCTTCCAGCTCCACCATTCTATGATTCTATGATTCACAAACACACCCCTATGTGTCAGAACTACAAGAGTAAGATTTACCCCAACACTAAGCCTTAACCTGTTTTCCTACAAGCCTGGAAACGTTTGAGAACAAGGAACAGTATAGAATTAGTATAATCATCACATTCCATAGAGTTCATGTATCCAAAGAAAATTCAGGTTGTTTCTAAGAGCAGTTCAACAAATGTACATGTATAGCTGTCCCATTATGTGCTTTTAGGATAAGCAACTCTACACAAACAGGGGCATGGCGGCTCAGCGGGTAAGATGCCAGGCTTGCCGATCAGAAGATCGCAAGTTTGGAGGTTCGAATCCCTAGCCCTGCGTGCGGAGTGAGCTCCCGCACTCGCCCCCGCTCTTGCCAACCTAGCAATTTGAAAGCATGCAAATGCAAGTAGATGAATAGGTACCATTTGGTGGGAAGGTAACAGCGTTCCGTGTGCGTCATGCTGGCCACATGACCATGGAAGCGTCTTCGGACAGCGCTGGCTCTTCGGCTAACAAACGGAGATGAGCACCGGCCCCTAGAGTCGGACACGACTGCACAAAATGTGCGGGGGGAACCTTTACCTTTACCTTTTAAATGTACACAAACAGTAGCAAAGAAATAAGAAATAGTAAGCCAAAGACATTGAAGGCATGAGATAGAAAAAGGAAATGAAATAGCTACGTCTAGCCTAGATTAACACTATTCACCATCATGCCTTCCATTCTCCAGGCTAAACGTACCCAATGCCACCAATCATTCCTCATAGGTTCTCCATCCAGGTCCTTCATCATCTTGGTTGATCTCTTCTGAATACCTCCAGGTCTCATCTTGCTTTGATCAAAAACATTGGGAAACTGTCCACTTTCACTATCTCAATACTGGGACATAAATGAATCTAATTTTTTAAAAAAATCAAATTAATGCTCACCATTTAATTGCTCAGTGGAAATGTTTGCTTCTTGTCCCTCTGTAATGGGGCAACAAAGGAAAGACTACAATTAATCCTCAGTTTCCTGCCTGTCCAACAACTCCCTGTATATTACAAGGAATAGTGTAATTGCTTTCATCTAATATTAAGGAAAGCATATTGAGTAAGTGGCTGGGGCTCTTCCGAACATGCATTTTCTTTCTGGAATTAATGCCTGTAAAGGTGCGAGAATTAGATTCCAGCATTATATTTTTTCACCAATAGATGGCAGCGATAATTTAATTTTTTAGAGATCATGGCAATCCTTTCTACCTGTACTCAGAAGAAGGTTGCGCACCAGGTGATAGATGGGTGTGGAGGATAGGATGCACACAATTAAGTTTCCAGTTTTTTTCCCCCAACCAACACATTTACAGGTAGTCCTCGCTTAACAACCACAATTGGGACCGGAATTTTGGTTGCTAAGCAAACTGGTCATTAAGCAAATCTGACCTGATTTTGCAACCTTTTGTGCAGTGGTCGTTAAGTGAATCACCATGGGCATTAAGCAAACCACATGGTCTTTAAGCAAATCACACAGTTTCCCATTGATTTTGCTTGCCAGAAGCTGGCCAGGAAGGTCGAAAATGGCGATCACATGCCCACGGGACACTGTGATGGTCATAAATGCAAACTGGTTGCCAGGCGCCCAAATTGTGATCACGTGACTGTGGGGACACTGCAACGGCCGTAAGTGTGAGGACTGATCATAAGTCGGTTTTTTCATCACTGTCGTAAGTCCGAGCCATCACTAAACCAACGGTTGTTAAGCAAGGACTACCTGTGTGTATAAAATATATAATTCTCCATAGCTTGAGAGTTTCAGGCGTTGCCTACCAAGACGCATATGAGATGAATAAAGCTACGGAGGAGTCAACATGCATGTAAGCTATTATGTAAAACTGCATTAAGAGCCAATTAATTAGGAACATAGACTTGGACGATCATTGAATCCAATCTCCTACTCAGAGCAGGATTTCGTATTAAAGCATCCCCGACAGATACTGTAACTGTCCAACCTATGCTTGAATACTTCCAATGAAGGGGAGGTCACCACCTTGTGGTCACTGGTTCCATTCTCCAACACTTAGA
The DNA here is from genome assembly GCA_023362775.1 of Charina bottae. NCBI lineage: Eukaryota > Metazoa > Chordata > Lepidosauria > Squamata > Charinaidae > Charina > Charina bottae. The sequence goes on from JALMGJ010000003.1 coordinate 124,124,991, forward strand.
GGTAGGAAGGGTTCCCCTCACCCCAATCAGAATCTGCCTTCCTGGAACTTAAATCCATTATCCTTCACCCCGAACTTTGGAATAATGGAGAGGAGCTCTTAACCTTCTTCTGTGTGGTGATAACTTTTCAGGCACAGTGTTTGAAGACCACCGACATAATCACTGATAGACATACTAACCTTTATGTTCCCCCACACCCATCTAATGCTCCTATCCCTGCTTTTTGGTTTTTTCCCCTTTTCTTTTAGACTTCTGTGTCATAGCTTTTTATATTAGATTTTAATGTATTTTCTATGCTTTTAACTGACTGTACCCCATCCTCTTTATGCTGGTCTTTGACTGTAATAAAGATTTGATTTGATTTGATTTGATTTGATTTGATTTGATTTGATTTGATTTGATTTGATTTGATTTGATTTGATTTGATTTGAAAGTGGAAATACTATTGCCTGTAATTCAGAAATGATGCGTCTAACCTTCCTTCCTTCCTTCCTTCCTTCCTTCCTTCCTTCCTTCC